>CAVLJG010000001.1:8491168-8493943 GCA_963669975.1 Acanthoscelides obtectus | reverse complement strand
CTTGAAACTTGAAACTGAAACTTGAAACTTGAACTGAAACTTGAAACGAAACTCGAACTCGAAACTCGAAACTCGAAACTCGAACTCGAAACTCGAAACTCGAAACGCGAAACTCGAAACTCGAAACTCGAAACTCGAACTCGCAAACTCGCACTCGCAACTCGAAACTCGAAACTCGCAACGCAACTCGCAACTCGCAACTCGCAACTCGCAACTCGCAACTCGCAACTCGCAAACGCGAACTCGAAACTCGAAACTCGCAACTCGAAACTCGCAAACTCGCAACTCGCAACTCGCAACTCGAAACTCGCAACTCGCAACTCGAAACTCGCAACTCGCAACTCGCACTCGCAAACTCGCAACTCGCAACTCGCAACTCGCAACGCGCAACTCGCAACTCGCAACGCTCAACTCGCAACTCGCAACTCGCAACTCGCAACTCGCAACTCGCAACCAACTCGCAACTCGCAACTCGCAACTCGCAACTACTCGCAACTCGCAACGCGCAACTCGCAACTCGCAACTCGCAACTCGCAACTCGCAACTCGCAACTCGCAACTCGCAACTCGCAACTCGCAACTCGCGCAACTCGCAACTCGCAACGCGCAACTCGCAACTCGCACTCGCAACTCGCAACTGGAACGGAAACTTGAAACTGGAACGGGAAAGGAAACTTGAACTGGAAACTGAAAACTGGAAACTTGAAACTGGAAACTTGAAAGGAAACTTGAAACTGGAAACTTGAAACTGGAAACTTGAAACTGGAAACTTGAAACTGGAAACTTGAAACTGGAAACTTGAAACTGGAAACTTGAAACTGGAAACTTGAAACTGGAAACTTGAAACTGGAAACTTGAAACTGGAAACTTGAAACTGGAAACTGAAACTGGAAACTTGAAACTGGAAACTTGAAACTGGAAACTTGAAACTGGAAACTTGAAACTGGAAACTTGAAACTGGAAACTTGAAACTGAAACGGAAACTGGAAACTGAAACTGGAAACTGGAAACTGGAAACTGGAAACTGGAAACTGGAAACTGAAACTGGAAACTGGAAACTGGAAACTGGAAACTGGAAACTGGAAACTGGAAACTGGAACTGGAAACTGGAAACTGGAAACTGGAAACTGGAAACTGGAAACTGGAAACTGGAAACTGGAAACTGGAAACTGGAAACTGGAAACTGGAAACTGGAAACTGGAAACTGGAAACTGGAAACTGGAAACTGGAAACTGGAAACTGAAACTGGAAACTGGAAACTGGAAACTGGAAACTGGAAACTGGAAACTGGAAACTGGAAACTGGAAACTGGAAACTGGAAACTGGAAACTGGAAACTGGAAACTGGAAACTGGAAACTGGAAACTGGAAACTGGAAACTGGAAACTGGAAACTGGAAACTGGAAACTGGAAACTGGAACTGGAAACTGGAACTGGAAACTGGAAACTGGAAACTGGAAACTGGAAACTGGAAACTGGAAACTGGAAACTGAAACTGGAAACTGGAAACTGGAAACTGGAAACTGGAAACTGGAAACTGGAAACTGGAAACTGGAAACTGGAAACTGGAAACTGGAAACTGGAAACTGGAAACTGGAAACTGGAAACTGGAAACTGGAAACTGGAAACTGGAAACTGGAAACTGGAAACTGGAAACTGGAAACTGGAAACTGGAAACTGGAAACTGGAAACTGGAAACTGGAAACTGGAAACTGGAAACTGGAAACTGGAAACTGGAAACTGGAAACTGGAAACTGGAAACTGGAAACTGGAAACTGGAAACTGGAACTGGAAACTGGAAACTGGAAACTGGAAACTGGAAACTGGAAACTGGAAACTGGGAAACTGGAAACTGGAAACTGGAAACTGGAAACTGGAAACTGGAAACTGGAAACTGGAAACTGGAAACTGGAACTGGAAACTGGAAACTGGAAACTGGAAACTGGAAACTGGAAACTGGAAACTGGAAACTGGAAACTGGAAACTGGAAACTGAACTGGAAACTGGAAACTGGAAACTGGAAACTGGAAACTGGAAACTGGAAACTGGAAGCTGGAAACTTGAACTTGAAACTTGAAACTTGAAACTTGAAACTTGAAACTTGAAACTTGAAACTTGAAACTTGAAACTTGAACTGAAACTTGAAAACTTGAAACTTGAAACTTGAAACTTGAAACTTGAAACTTGAAACTTGAAACTTGAAACTTGAAACTTGAAACTTGAAACTTGAAACTTGAAACTTGAAACTTGAAACTTGAAACTTGAAACTTGAACTTGAAACTTGAAACTTGAAACTTGAAACTTGAAACTTGAAACTGAAACTTGAAACTTGAAACTTGAAACTTGAAACTTGAAACTTGAAACTTGAAACTTGAAACTTGAAACTTGAAACTTGAAACTTGAAACTTGAACTTGAAACTTGAAACTTGAAACTTGAAACTTGAAACTTGAAACTTGAAACTTGAAACTTGAAACTTGAAACTTGAAACTTGAAACTTGAAACTTGAAACTTGAAACTTGAAACTTGAAACTTGAAACTTGAAACTTGAAACTTGAAACTTGAAACTTGAAACTTGAAACTTGAAACTTGAAACTTGAAACTTGAAACTTGAAACTTGAAACTTGAAACTTGAAACTTGAAACTTGAAACTTGAAACTTGAAACTTGAAACTTGAAACTTGAAACTTGAAACTTGAAACTTGAAACTTGAAACTTGAAACTTGAAAAACTTGAAACTTGAAACTTGAAACTTGAAACTTGAAACTTGAAACTTGAAA
>CAVLJG010000001.1:8191168-8488668 GCA_963669975.1 Acanthoscelides obtectus | reverse complement strand
ACTAGAACTAGAACTAGAACTAGAACTAGAACTAGAACTAGAACTAGAACTAGAACTAGAACTAGAACTAGAACTAGAACTAGAACTAGAACTAGAACTAGAACTAGAACTAGAACGAAACTAGAACTAGAACTAGAACTAGAACTAGAACTAGAACTAGAACTAGAACTAGAACTAGAACTAGAACTAGAACTAGAACTAGAACTAGAACTAACTAGAACTAGAACTAGAACTAGAACTAGAACTAGAACTAGAACTAGAACTAGAACTAGAACTAGAACTAGAACTAAACTAGAACTAGAACTAGAACTAGAACGAGAACTAGAACTAGAACTAGAACTAAAAACTAGAACTAGAACGAACTAGAACTAGAACTAAACTAGAACTAAAACTAGAACTAAAACTAGAACTAAAACTAGAACTAAAACTAGAACTAAAACTAGAACTAAAACTAGAACTAAAACTAGAAATAAAACTGAAAATAAAACTGAAATAAAACTGAAAATAAAACTAAAACTAAAACTAAAAAAACTAAAACTAGAACTAGAACTAGAACTAGAACTAGAACGAGAACTAGAACTAGAACTAGAACTAGAACTAGAACTAGAACTAGAACTAGAACTAGAACTAGAACTAGAACTAGAACTAGAACTAGAACTAGAACTAGAACTAGAACTAGAACTAGAACTAGAACTAGAACTAGAACTAGAACTAGAACTAGAACTAGAACTAGAACTAGAACTAGAGAACTAGAACTAGAACGAACTAGAACTAGAACTAGAACTAGAACTAGAACTAGAACTAGAACTAGAACTAGAACTAGAACTAGAACTAGAACTAGAACTAGAACTAGAACTAGAACTAGAACTAGAACTAAACTAAAATAAAACTAGAACTAAAACTAGAACTAAAACTAGAACTAAACTAGAACTGAACTAGAACTAAAACTAGAACTAAAACTAAAACTAAAACTAAAACTAGAACTAAACTAGAACTAAAACTAAAACTAAAACTAAAACTAAAACTAAAACTAAAACTAAAACTAAAACTAAAACTAAACTAAAACTAAACTAAAACTAAAACTAAAACTAAAACTAAAACTAAAACTAAAACTAAAACTAAACTAAACTAAAACTAAAACTAAAACTAAACTAAAACTAAAACTAAAACTAAAACTAAAACTAAAACTAAAACTAAACTAAAACTAAAACTAAACTAAAACTAAACTAAAACTAAAACTAAACTAAAACTAAAACTAAACAAACTAAAACTAAAACTAAACTAAAACTAAAACTAAAACGAAACTAAAACTAAAACTAAAACTAAAACTAAAACTAAAACTAAAACTAAAACTAAAACTAAAACTAAAACTAAAACTAAAACTAAACTAAAACTAAAACTAAAACTAAAACTAAAACTAAAACTAAAACTAAAACTAAAACTAAACTAAAACTAAACTAAAACTAAAACTAAAACTAAAACTAAAACTAAAACTAAAACTAAAACTAAAACTAAACTAAACTAAAACTAAAACTAAAACTAAACTAAAACTAAAACTAAAACTAAAACTAAAACTAAAACTAAACTAAAACTAAAACTAAAACTAAAACTAAAACTAAAACTAAACTAAAACTAAAACTAAAACTAAAACTAAAACTAAAACTAAAACTAAAACTAAAACTAAAACTAAAACTAAAACTAAAACTAAAACTAAAACTAAAACTAAAACTAAAACTAAAACTAAACTAAAACTAAAACTAAACTAAAACTAAAACTAAAACTAAAACTAAAACTAAAACTAAACTAAAACTAAACTAAAACTAAAAACTAAAACTAAACTAAAACTAAAACTAAAACTAAACTAAAACTAAAACTAAAACTAAAACTAAAACTAAAACTAAAACTAAACTAAACTAAAACTAAAACTAAAACTAAAACTAAACTAAAACTAAAACTAAAACTAAAACTAAAACTAAAACTAAACTAAAACTAAAACTAAAACTAAACTAAAACTAAACTAAAACTGAAACTGAAACTAAAACTGAAACTGAAACTGAAACTAAAACTAAAACTAAAACTAAAACTAAAACTAAAAACTAAAACTAAAACTAAAAACTAAAACTAAAAATAAAACTAAAACTAAAACTAAAACTAAAACTAAACCTAAAACTAAAACTAGAACTAGAACTAGAACTAGAACTAGAACTAGAACTAGAACTAGAACTAGAACTAGAACTAGAACTAGAACTAGAACTAGAACTAGAACTAGACTAGAACTAGAACTAGAACTAGAACTAGAACTAAACTAGAACTAGAACTAGAACTAGAACTAGAACTAGAACTAGAACTAAACTAGAACTAAAACTAGAACTAAAACTAGAACTAAAACTAGAACTAAAACTAGAACTAGAACTAAAACTAAACTAAAACTAAAACTAAAACTAAAACTAAAACTAAAACTAAAACTAAAACTAAAACTAAAACTAAAACTAAAACTAAAACTAAAACTAAAACTAAAACTAAAACTAAAACTAAAACTAAACTAAAACTAAAACTAAAACTAAAACTAAAACTAAAACTAAAACTAAAACTAAAACTAAAACTAAAACTAAAACTAAACTAAACTAAAACTAAAACTAAAACTAAAACTAAAACTAAAACTAAAACTAAAACTAAAACTAAACTAAAACTAAAACTAAACTAAAACTAAAACTAAAACTAAAACTAAACTAAAACTAAAACTAAAACAACTAAAACTAAAACTAAAACTAAAACTAAAACTAAACTAAAACTAAACTAAAACTAAACTAACTAAAACTAGACTAACTAGAACTAAAACTAAACTAAAACTAAAACTAAAACTAAAACTAACTAAAACTAAACTAAAACTAAAACTAAAACTAAAACTAAAACTAAAACTAAAACTAGAACTAGAACTAAAACTAGAACTAAACTAAAACTAAAACTAAAACTAAAACTAAAACTAAAACTAAAACTAAAACTAAAACTAAAACACTAACTAAACTAAAACTAAACTAAAACTAAACTAAACTAAAACTAAACTAAACTAAAACTAAAACTAAAACTAAAACTAAAACTAAAACTAAAACTAAACTAAAACTAAAACTAAAACTAAAACTAAAACTAAAACTAAACTAAAACTAAAACTAAACTAAAACTAAACTAAAACTAAAACTAAAACTAAAACTAAAACTAAAACTAAAACTAAAACTAAAACTAAAACTAAAACTAAAACTAAAACTAAAACGAAAACTAAAACTAAAACTAAAACTAAAACTAAAACTAAAACTAAACTAAAACTAAAACTAAACTAAAACTAAAACTAAAACTAAACTAAAACTAAAACTAAAACTAAAACTAAAACTAAAACTAAAACTAAAACTAAACTAAAACTAAACTAAAACTAAAACTAAAACTAAAACTAAACTAAACTAAAACTAAACTAAAACTAAAACTAAAACTAAAACTAAAACTAAAACTAAAACTAAAACTAAAACTAAAACTAAAACTAAAACTAAAACTAAAACTAAAACTAAAACTAAAACTAAAACTAAAACTAAAACTAAAACTAAAACTAAAACTAAACTAAAACTAAAACTAAAACTAAAACTAAACTAAACTAAAACTAAAACTAAAACTAAAACTAAACTAAAACTAAAACTAAAACTAAAACTAAAACTAAAACTAAAACTAAAACTAAAACTAAAACTAAAACTAAAACTAAAACTAAAACTAAACTAAAACTAAAACTAAAACTAAAACTAAAACTAAAACTAAAACTAAAACTAAAACTAAACTAAAACTAAACTAAAACTAAAACTAAACTAAAACTAAAACTAAAACTAAAACTAAAACTAAAACTAAAACTAAAACTAAACTAAAACTAAAACTAAAACTAAAACTAAAACTAAAACTAAAACTAAACTAAAACTAAAACTAAAACTAACTAACTAAAACTAAAACTAAAACTAAAACTAAAACTAAACTAAAACTAAAACTAAAACTAAAACTAAAATAAAACTAAAACTAAAACTAAAACTAAACTAACTAAAACTAAAACTAAAACTAAAACTAAAACTAAAACTAAATAAACTAAAACGAAAACTAAAACTAAACTAAACTAAAACTAAAACTAAAACTAAAACTAAAACTAAAACTAAAACTAAAACTAAAACTAAAACTAAACTAAAACTAAACTAAAACTAAAACTAAAACTAAAACTAAACTAAAACTAAAACTAAACTAAACTAAAACTAAACTAAAACTAAAACTAAAACTAAAACTAAAACTAAAACTAAAACTAAAACTAAAACTAAACTAAACTAAACTAAACTAAAAACTAAAACTAAAACTACAAAACTAAAAACTAAACTAAAACTAAAACTAAACTAAAACAAAACTAAAACTAAAACTAAAACTAAAACTAAACTAAAACTAAACTAAAACTAAAAAAAACTAAACTAAAACTAAAACTAAAACTAAAACTAAAACTAAACTAAACTAAAACTAAAACTAAAACTAAAACTAAAACTAAAACTAAAACTAAAACTAAAAAACTAAACTAAAACTAACTAAACTAAAACTAAACTAAACTAAACTAAAACTAAAACTAAAAACTAAAACTAAAACTAAAACTAAACTAAACTAAAACTAAAACTAAATAAACTAAAACTAAAACTAAAACTAAAACTAAAACTAAAACTAAAACTAAAACTAAAACTAAAACTAGAACTAAAACTAAAACTAAAAACTAAAACTAAAACTAAAACTAGAACTAAAACTAGAACTAGAACTAAAACTAAAACTAGAACTAAAACTAGAACTAGAACTAAAACTAAACTAGAACTAAAACTAGAACTAGAACTAAAACTAAAACTAAACTAGAACTAGAACTAGAACTAGAACTAGAACTAGAACTAGAACTAGAACTAGAACTAGAACTAGAACTAGAACTAGAACTAGAACTAGAACTAGAACTAGAACTAGAACTAGAACTAGAACTAGAACAGAACTAGAACTAGAACTAGAACTAGAACTAGAACTAGAACTAGAACTAGAACTAGAACTAGAACTAGAACTAAGAACTAGAACTAAAACTAGAACTAAAACTAGAACTAAAACTAGAACTAAAACTAGAAAAAACTAGAACTAAACTAGACTAAAACTAGAACTAAAACTAGAACTAAAACTAGAACTAAAACTAGAACTAAAACTAGAACTAAACTAGAACTAAAACTAGAACTAAAACTAAAACTAAAACTAAAACTAGAACTAAAACTAAAACTAAAACTAAAACTAAAACTAAAACTAAAACTAAAACTAAAACTAAAACTAAAACTAAAACTAAACTAAAACTAAAACTAAAACTAAAACTAAAACTAAACTAAAACTAAAACTAAAACTAAAACTAAAACTAAAACTAAAACTAAAACTAAACTAAAACTAAAACTAAACTAAACTAAACTAAAACTAAAACTAAAACTAAAACTAACTAAAACTAAAACTAAAACTAAAACTAAAACTAAAACTAAAACTAAAACTAAAACTAAAACTAAAACTAAAACTAAAACTACTAAACTAAAACTAAAACTAAAACTAAAACTAAAACAAAAACTAAAACAAAAACTAAAACTAGAACTAGAACTAGAACTAGTACTAGAACTAGAACTAAAACTAGAACTAGGACTAGAACTAGAACTAGAACTAGAACTAGAACTAGAACTAGAACTAGAACTAGAACTAGAACTAGAACTAGAACTAAACTAGAACTAAAACTAGAACTAAAACTAGAACTAAAACTAGAACTAAAACTAGAACTAAAACTAGAACTAAAACTAGAACTAAAACTAAAACTAGAACTAGAACTAGAACTAAAACTAAAACTAAAACTAGAACTAGAACTAGAACTAGAACTAGAACTAGAACTAGAACTAGAACTAGAACTAGAACTAGAACTAGAACTAGAACTAAAACTAGAACTAAACTAGAACTAGAACTAGAACTAGAACTAGAACTAGAACTAAAACTAGAACTAAAACTAGAACTAAAACTAGAACTAAAACTAGAACTAAAACTAGAACTAAAACTAGAACTAAAACTAGAACTAAAACTAGAACTAAAATTAGAACTAAAACTAGAACTAAAACTAGAACTAAAACTAGAACTAAAACTAGAACTAAAACTAGAACTAAAACTAGAACTAAAACTAGAACTAAAACTAGAACTAAAACTACAACTAAAACTAGAACTAAAACTAGAACTAAAACTACAACTAAAACTACAACTAAAACTACAACTAAAACTACAACTAAAACTACAACTAAAACTACAACTAAAACTACAACTACAACTACAACTACAACTACAACTACAACTACAACTACAACTACAACTACAACTACAACTACAACTACAACTACAACTACAACTACATATTGTTTCTGATGAAAATTAGTCGTGATCTGCTACCATAAGCTATTGCACCCCATACCATAATTTCGACGGTGTGGTGAACGTGACGCTCTCCGTCAAATTGTGTCTGTCTTTCACCACGTCGTCTTCCCACTCTTACCCAACCATCGTGCATCCCCAGGCAGAAACGGGATTGACATCGTAGATGTACGGAAACTGAATGCTTCACCAAACAATACAAGTAGCCACCACAAAAGCTTAACAGAAAAACCTGAACATGTTATCGCTTGTTGTTCATGGCAAGCGATCAGATTGCTTTAGAAGGCGATAGCAGCGGAACTCTGGCATATTGATCTGCAGGCTCAACTCGTGGCGACATCCTGGAAAAAGAGGTCAGAGGACCAATATCCTTTGTTTCGAGGTTATGTTACAAATATCTGTATTAAATTGTTCATGCTGTTTATCTCTTCTGTTATATCAGCCTGAAATTTCCTACAATTCAAAATAGTAGGAGAGCGCTGACGCTGAAATGGAACAGTGGAAATCTAGAAATACCTCAGCCTGTCTAAAGAAGAGAAAAGACTGTGAAAACCAAGAACGCCATAAAGGCGACCTACACTTGTAGGAACGACTGACGATACGGCCCTAAGGCCCTAAGGCCCGTATCGTCAGTCGTCCCTACAATTGTAGAGCGCGTTTATGGCCTCCTTGATTGTCATACTCCTTTCTCTCCTTCAAAAATTTCTAGATTACACTTGTCCCGTGTCAGCGTCAGCGCTCTCCTATTGTAAAGATATGTTTTCTTCTTAAATTAAAGGAAATTTCAGGCTGATAAAACATGATATAACTCAAAAGCAAGCACAATTTGATGCAAATAGATGTTTGTGACATAACCTCAAAATAGAGCGCTGACACGGAGAAGTAGTAAACTACGAGAATCAAGGAGGCCATAAAGGCGCCCTACAATTGTAGGGACGACTGACCATACGGGCCTAAGTACATATCTTGGAAGTACTGCGCACTTGACTATTTTTTCATTGTAGTCATCCTGGTCTATAAAATAGAACTCCTAATAACAGCCCACCAGCCGAAATCCCATTTATACGTATATTTTAATTCACCCTCAAGCTGCTATTAGTGGAAAATTACAAGCCTTCTTATCTTAGCGAAGGCTAGCGCGGGGAATTCGCTTCATGAAAAACGTACAAGTCTTAATCTAACACGTCATTATATCTGACGAGGGTTCACGACTAAGAGGGTCACAGGGTGTCCCAAGAACTTTGAAACGGTCACATGGGAGAAATAGAAAAGATACAATTAGGTCAGGATAAGATTGATGTCAAAAAACTCATGGTGCCCAAAGGTTTTCACATCAACTTTCATTCACTGTCCATTTTTATTCATTTGGTTGTTTTGAATTAACATCCTAATAATAAAAATCAATTTTGCATTAGAAAAAAATGATCCAAACAAAGGCAGGGAGAGGGAAAGAGAGCTCATTTCGTGAGCGTTTGCTTAATGCGATCCATGTGGGAGAATGAAATACCCCGACATGCAAATAACAAAATGACGTCAAGTAGGTTGACTCGTTCGGGGATCGCAATATTCAGCGGATTAGAGTACGTTTCGTGAGCATCTGTGAAAGCGAACCGAAGCGAAGCGAACCGAAGCGAACCGAACCGAAGCGAAGCGAACCGAAGCGAAGCGAACCGAACCGAACCGAACCGAAGCGAACCGAACCGAACCGAAGCGAAGCGAACCGAACCGAAGCGAACCGAACCGAAGCGAACCGAACCGAAGCGAACCGAACCGAAGCGAACCGAACCGAAGCGAACCGAACCGAAGCGAACCGAACCGAAGCGAACCGAACCGAAGCGAACCGAACCGAAGCGAACCGAACCGAAGCGAACCGAACCGAAGCGAACCGAACCGAAGCGAACCGAACCGAAGCGAACCGAACCGAAGCGAACCGAACCCAAGCGAACCGAACCGAAGCGAACCGAAGCGAACCGAACCGAAGCGAACCGAAGCGAACCGAACCGAACCGAACCGAAGCGAACCGAACCGAACCGAACCGAACCGAAGCGAACCGAACCGAAGCGAACCGAACCGAAGCCAACCGAACCGAAGCGAACCGAACCGAACCGAAGCGAACCGAACCGAAGCGAACCGAACCGAACCGAACCGAACCGAAGCGAAGCGAACCGAAGCGAAGCGAACCGAAGCGAAGCGAACCGAAGCGAAGCGAAGCGAACCGAAGCGAAGCGAACCGAAGCGAACCGAAGCGAACCGAACCGAAGCGAAGCGAAGCGAACCGAAGCGAAGCGAACCGAAGCGAACCGAAGCGAAGCGAACCGAAGCGAAGCGAACCGAAGCGAAGCGAACCGAAGCGAAGCGAAATATTCATGAGCCCCTTTCGAGCCACAGCCACAGGAAAAAACTTGTGGTGCAGTGCTAGAGCAAACCTGTAGTTCATAGATATTGATTATTGTCCTGTTATTCTCGGGGCCAGTGTTTGCAAA
This sequence comes from Acanthoscelides obtectus, assembly GCA_963669975.1. NCBI lineage: Eukaryota > Metazoa > Arthropoda > Insecta > Coleoptera > Chrysomelidae > Acanthoscelides > Acanthoscelides obtectus. Next base: position 8,479,714 of record CAVLJG010000001.1, on the reverse strand, counting down.
CACTGATTGGGGAATTATTGTTAAGACTGGTTATACTTTTTGTATTATTTTGATTAAATAAACTATTTCAAAAGAAAAAATAACAACATTCGACGAATGACATTTGCCGCCATGTTTGTGTCCAGCGATAGAATCAACATGACAGGGAAAGGCGGCTGCCTACTCTTTCGACGAATGACATTTGCCGCCATCTTTGTGCAATGCTTAGAGCAAACATGACACGGAAAGAACGCCTGCCTACTCATTCGACGAATGACATTTGCCGCCATGTTTGGCCAGTGACAAGTCGGTGCTAATCATCGGTGCTATTGTAGCTGCCTAGGTTTTCACATCAACTTTCATTCACTGTCCATTTTTATTCATTTGGTTGTTTTGAATTAACATCCTAATAATAAAAATCAATTTTGCTTTAGAAAAAAACGATCCAAACAAAGGCAGGGAGAGGGACAGAGAGCTCATTTCGTGAGCGTTTGCTTAATGCGATCCATGTGGGAGAATGAAATACCCCGACATGCAAATAACAAAATGACGTCAAGTAGGTTGACTCGTTCGGGGATCGCAATATTCAGCGGATTAGAGTACGTTTCGTGAGCATCTGTGAAAGCGAACCGAAGCGAAGCGAACCGAAGCGAAGCGAACCGAAGCGAACCGAAGCGAAGCGAACCGAAGCGAAGCGAACCGAAGCGAAGCGAACCGAACCGAACCGAAGCGAACCGAATCGAAGCGAACCGAACCGAACCGAAGCGAACCGAACCGAAGCGAACCGAACCGAAGCGAACCGAACCGAACCGAAGCGAACCGAAGCGAAGCGAACCGAAGCGAACCGAAGCGAACCGAACCGAAGCGAACCGAACCGAAGCGAACCGAACCGAAGCGAACCGAACCGAAGCGAACCGAACCGAAGCGAACCGAACCGAAGCGAACCGAACCGAACCGAAGCGAACCGAACCGAAGCGAACCGAACCGAAGCGAACCGAACCGAAGCGAACCGAACCGAAGCGAACCGAACCGAACCGAACCGAACCGAAGCGAAGCGAAGCGAAGCGAACCGAAGCGAAGCGAAGCGAACCGAAGCGAAGCGAACCGAACCGAAGCGAACCGAACCGAAGCGAAGCAAACCGAAGCGAACCGAACCGAAGCGAACCGAAGCGAACCGAACCGAAGCGAACCGAACCGAAGCGAACCGAAATATTCATGAGCCCCTTTCGAGCCACAGCCACAGGAAAAAACTTGTGGTGCAGTGCTAGAGCAAACCTGTAGTTCATAGATATTGATTATTGTCTTGTTATTCTCGGGGCCAGTGTTTGCAAACACTGATTGGGGAATTATTGTTAAGACTGGTTATACTTTTTGTATTATTTTGATTAAATAAACTATTTCAAAAGAAAAAATAACAACATTCGACGAATGACATTTGCCGCCATGTTTGTGTCCAGCGATAGAATCAACATGACAGGGAAAGGCGCCTGCCTACTCATTCGACGAATGACATTTGCCGCCATGTTTGGCCAGTGACAAGTCGGTGCTAATCATCGGTGCTATTGTAGCTGCCTAGGTTTTCACATCAACTTTCATTCACTGTCCATTTTTATTCATTTGGTTGTTTTGAATTAACATCCTAATAATAAAAATCAATTTTGCATTAGAAAAAAACGATCCAAACAAAGGCAGGGAGAGGGAAAGAGAGCTCATTTCGTGAGCGTTAGCTTAATGCGATCCATGTGGGAGAATGAAATACCCCGACATGCAAATAACAAAATGACGTCAAGTAGGTTGACTCGTTCGGGGATCGCAATATTCAGCGGATTAGAGTACGTTTCGTGAGCATCTGTGAAAGCGAACCGAAGCGAAGCGAACCGAAGCGAAGCGAACCGAAGCGAACCGAAGCGAAGCGAACCGAAGCGAAGCGAACCGAACCGAACCGAAGCGAACCGAACCGAAGCGAACCGAACCGAACCGAAGCGAAGCGAACCGAACCGAAGCGAACCGAACCGAAGCGAACCGAACCGAAGCGAACCGAACCGAAGCGAACCGAACCGAACCGAAGCGAACCGAACCGAAGCGAACCGAAGCGAACCGAACCGAAGCGAACCGAACCGAAGCGAACCGAACCGAAGCGAACCGAACCGAAGCGAACCGAACCGAAGTGAACCGAAGCGAAGCGAACCGAAGCGAAGCGAACCGAAGCGAACCGAACCGAAGCGAAGCGAACCGAACCGAACCGAAGCGAACCGAACCGAAGCGAACCGAACCGAACCGAAGCGAAGCGAACCGAACCGAACCGAACCGAACCGAACCGAAGCGAACCGAACCGAAGCGAACCGAACCGAACCGAAGCGAACCGAACCGAAGCGGACCGAACCGAAGCGAAGCGAACCGAACCGAAGCGAAGCGAACCGAAGCGAACCGAAGCGAAGCGAACCGAAGCGAACCGAAGCGAAGCGAACCGAACCGAAGCGAACCGAACCGAAGCGAACCGAACCGAAGCGAACCGAAGCGAACCGAACCGAAGCGAACCGAACCGAAGCGAAGCGAACCGAAGCGAAGCGAACCGAAGCGAAGCGAACCGAAGCGAAGCGAAGCGAAGCGAACCGAAGCGAAGCGAACCGAAGCGAAGCGAACCGAAGCGAAGCGAACCGAAGCGAACCGAAGCGAACCGAAGCGAACCGAAGCGAACCGAACCGAACCGAAGCGAACCGAAGCGAAGCGAAGCGAACCGAAGCGAAGCGAACCGAAGCGAAGCGAACCGAAGCGAACCGAAGCGAAGCGAAGCGAAGCGAAGCGAACCGAAGCGAAGCGAAGCGAACCGAAGCGAACCGAAGCGAACCGAAGCGAAGCGAAGCGAAGCGAAGCGAAGCGAAGCGAACCGAAGCGAACCGAACCGAAGCGAAGCGAACCGAAGCGAACCGAACCGAAGCGAAGCGAAGCGAAGCGAACCGAAGTGAACCGAAAGCCCCTTTCGAGCCACAGCCACAGGAAAAAACTTGTGGTGCAGTGCTAGAGCAAACCTGTAGTTCATAGATATTGATTATTGTCTTGTTATTCTCGGGGCCAGTGTTTGCAAACACTGATTGGGGAATTATTGTTAAGACTGGTTATACTTTTTGTATTATTTTGTTTAAATAAACTATTTCAAAAGAAAAAATAACAACATTCGACGAATGACATTTGCCGCCATGTTTGTGTCCAGCGATAGAATCAACATGACAGGGAAAGGCGGCTGCCTACTCTTTCGACGAATGACATTTGCCGCCATCTTTGTGCAATGCTTAGAGCAAACATGACACGGAAAGAACGCCTGCCTACTCATTCGACGAATGACATTTGCCGCCATGTTTGGCCAGTGACAAGTCGGTGCTAATCATCGGTGCTATTGTAGCTGCCTAGGTTTTCACATCAACTTTCATTCACTGTCCATTTTTATTCATTTGGTTGTTTTGAATTAACATCCTAATAATAAAAATCAATTTTGCTTTAGAAAAAAACGATCCAAACAAAGGCAGTGAGAGGGAAAGAGAGCTCATTTCGTGAGCGTTTGCTTAATGCGATCCATGTGGGAGAATGAAATACCCCGACATGCAAATAACAAAATGACGTCAAGTAGGTTGACTCGTTCGGGGATCGCAATATTCAGCGGATTAGAGTACGTTTCGTGAGCATCTGTGAAAGCGAACCGAAGCGAAGCGAACCGAAGCGAAGCGAACCGAAGCGAAGCGAAGCGAAGCGAAGCGAAGCGAAGCGAAGCGAAGCGAAGCGAACCGAACCGAAGCGAACCGAAGCGAAGCGAAGCGAACCGAAGCGAACCGAAGAGAAGCGAACCGAAGCGAACCGAAGCGAAGCGAACCGAACCGAAGCGAACCGAACCGAAGCGAAGCGAACCGAAGCGAACCGAACCGAAGCGAAACGAACCGAAGCGAACCGAAATATTCACGAGCCCCTTTCGAGTCACAGCCACAGGAAAAAACTTGTGGTGCAGTGCTAGAGCAAACCTGTAGTTCATAGATATTGATTATTGTCTTGTTATTCTCGGGGCCAGTGTTTGCAAACACTGATTGGGGAATTATTGTTAAGACTGGTTATACTTTTTGTATTATTTTGTTTAAATAAACTATTTCAAAAGAAAAAATAACAACATTCGACGAATGACATTTGCCGCCATGTTTGTGTCCAGCGATAGAATCAACATGACAGGGAAAGGCGGCTGCCTACTCTTTCGACGAATGACATTTGCCGCCATCTTTGTGCAATGCTTAGAGCAAACATGACACGGAAAGAACGCCTGCCTACTCATTCGACGAATGACATTTGCCGCCATGTTTGGCCAGTGACAAGTCGGTGCTAATCATCGGTGCTATTGTAGCTGCCTAGGTTTTCACATCAACTTTCATTCACTGTCCATTTTTATTCATTGGTTGTTTTGAATTAACATCCTAATAATAAAAATCAATTTTGCTTTAGAAAAAAACGATCCAAACAAAGGCAGGGAGAGGGAAAGAGAGCTCATTTCGTGAGCGTTTGCTTAATGCGATCCATGTGGGAGAATGAAATACCCCGACATGCAAATAACAAAATGACGTCAAGTAGGTTGACTCGTTCGGGGATCGCAATATTCAGCAGATTAGAGTACGTTTCGTGAGCATCTGTGAAAGCGAACCGAAGCGAAGCGAACCGAAGCGAAGCGAACCGAAGCGAAGCGAACCGAAGCGAAGCGAACCGAAGCGAAGCGAACCGAAGCGAAGCGAACCGAAGCGAACCGAACCGAAGCGAACCGAACCGAAGCGAACCGAACCGAAGCGAACCGAACCGAACCGAAGCGAACCGAACCGAAGCGAACCGAACCGAAGCGAACCGAAGCGAACCGAACCGAAGCGAACCGAACCGAAGCGAAGCGAACCGAAGCGAAGCGAACCGAAGCGAAGCGAACCGAAGCGAAGCGAACCGAAGCGAAGCGAACCGAAGCGAACCGAAGCGAACCGAACCGAACCGAAGCGAAGCGAAGCGAACCGAAGCGAACCGAAGCGAAGCGAAGCGAAGCGAAGCGAACCGAAGCGAAGCGAACCGGAGCGAAGCGAACCGAACCGAAGCGAACTGAACCAAAGCGAAGCGAACCGAAGCCAAGCGAAGCGAAGCGAACCGAACCGAAGCGAACCGAAGCCAAGCGAAGCGAAGCGAACCGAACCGAAGCGAAGCGAACTGAAGCGAAGCGAAGCGAAGCGAAGCGAACTGAAGCGAAGCGAACCGGAGCGAAGCGAACCGAAGCGAAACGAACCGAAGCGAAGCGAACCGAAGCGAAGCGAACCGAAGCGAAGCGAAGCGAAGCGAACCGAAGCGAAGCGAAGCGAAGCGAAGCGAAGCGAATCGAACCGAAGTGAACCGAAGCGAAGCGAACCGAAGCGAAGCGAACCGAAGCGAAGCGAACCGAAGCGAAGCGAACCGAACCGAAGCGAACCGAACCGAAGCGAAGCGAACCGAAGCGAACCGAACCGAAGCGAACCGAAATATTCATGAGCCCCTTTCGAGCCACAGCCACAGGAAAAAACTTGTGGTGCAGTGCTAGAGCAAACCTGTAGTTCATAGATATTGATTATTGTGTTTGCAAACACTGATTGGGGAATTATTGTTAAGACTGGTTATACTTTTTGTATTATTTTGTTTAAATAAACTATTTCAAAAGAAAAAATAACAACATTCGACGAATGACATTTGCCGCCATGTTTGTGTCCAGCGATAGAATCTACATGACAGGGAAAGGCGGCTGCCTACTCTTTCGACGAATGACATTTGCCGCCATCTTTGTGCAATGCTTAGAGCAAACATGACACGGAAAGAACGCCTGCCTACTCATTCGACGAATGACATTTGCCGCCATGTTTGGCCAGTGACAAGTCGGTGCTAATCATCGGTGCTATTGTAGCTGCCTAGGTTTTCACATCAACTTTCATTCACTGTCCATTTTTATTCATTTGGTTGTTTTGAATTAACATCCTAATAATAAAAATCAATTTTGCTTTAGAAAAAAACGATCCAAACAAAGGCAGGGAGAGGGAAAGAGAGCTCATTTCGTGAGCGTTTGCTTAATGCGATCCATGTGGGAGAATGAAATACCCCGACATGCAAATAACAAAATGACGTCAAGTAGGTTGACTCGTTCGGGGATCGCAATATTCAGCAGATTAGAGTACGTTTCGTGAGCATCTGTGAAAGCGAACCGAAGCGAAGCGAACCGAAGCGAAGAGAACCGAAGCGAAGCGAACCTAAGCGAAGCGAACCGAAGCGAAGCGAACCGAAGCGAACCGAACCGAAGCGAACCGAACCGAAGCGAACCGAAGCGAAGCGAACCGAAGCGAAGCGAACCGAAGCGAACCGAACCGAAGCGAACCGAACCGAACCGAAGCGAACCGAACCGAAGCGAACCGAAGCGAACCGAACCGAAGCGAACCGAAGCGAAGCGAAGCGAAGCGAACCGAAGCGAAGCGAACCGAAGCGAACCGAAGCGAACCGAACCGAAGCGAACCGAACCGAAGCGAACCGAACTGAAGCGAACCGAACCGAAGCGAACCGAAGCGAACCGAAGCGAAGCGAACCGAAGCGAACCGAAGCGAACCGAACCGAAGCGAAGCGAACCGAAGCGAAGCGAACTGAAGCGAAGCGAACTGGAGCGAAGCGAACCGAACCGAAGCGGACCGAACCGAAGCGAAGCGAACCGAAGCGAAGCGAAGCGAAGCGAACCGAAGCGAAGCGAAGCGAACCGAAGCGAACCGAAGCGAAGCGAACCGAAGCGAACCGAAGCGACGCGAAGCGAACCGAAGCGAACCGAACCGAAGCGAACCGAACCGAAGCGAAGCGCACCGAAGCGAACCGAACCGAAGCGAACCGAAGCGAACCGAACCGAAGCGAACCGAAATATTCATGAGCCCCTTTCGAGCCACAGCCACAGGAAAAAACTTGTGGTGCAGTGCTAGAGCAAACCTGTAGTTCATAGATATTGATTATTGTCTTGTTATTCTCGGGGCCAGTGTTTGCAAACACTGATTGGGGAATTATTGTTAAGACTGGTTATACTTTTTGTATTATTTTGTTTAAATAAACTATTTCAAAAGAAAAAATAACAACATTCGACGAATGACATTTGCCGCCATGTTTGTGTCCAGCGATAGAATCAACATGACAGGGAAAGGCGGCTGCCTACTCTTTCGACGAATGACATTTGCCGCCATCTTTGTGCAAACTGAAGCGAAGCGAACCGGAGCGAAGCGAACCGAACCGAAGCGAAGCGAACCGAAGCGAAGCGAAGCGAACCGAAGCGAAGCGAAGCGAAGCGAACCGAAGCGAAGCGAACCGAAGCGAAGCGAACTGAAGCGAAGCGAACCGGAGCGAAGCGAACCGAAGCGAAGCGAACCGAAGCGAAGCGAAGCGAACCGAAGCGAAGCGAACCGAAGCGAAGCGAACCGAAGCGAAGCGAACCGAAGCGAAGCGAACCGAAGCGAAGCGAACCGAAGGGAAGCGAACCGAACCGAAGCGAACCGAACCGAAGCGAACCGAACCGAAGCGAACCGAAGCGAACCGAACCGAAGCGAACCGAACCGAAGCGAGCCGAAATATTCATGAGCCCCTTTCGAGCCACAGCCACAGGAAAAAACTTGTGGTGCAGTGCTAGAGCAAACCTGTAGTTCATAGATATTGATTATTGTCTTGTTATTCTCGGGGCCAGTGTTTGCAAACACTGATTGGGGAATTATTGTTAAGACTGGTTATACTTTTTGTATTATTTTGTTTAAATAAACTATTTCAAAAGAAAAAATAACAACATTCGACGAATGACATTTGCCGCCATGTTTGTGTCCAGCGATAGAATCAACATGACAGGGAAAGGCGGCTGCCTACTCTTTCGACGAATGACATTTGCCGCCATCTTTGTGCAATGCTTAGAGCAAACATGACACGGAAAGAACGCCTGCCTACTCATTCGACGAATGACATTTGCCGCCATGTTTGGCCAGTGACAAGTCGGTGCTAATCATCGGTGCTATTGTAGCTGCCTAGGTTTTCACATCAACTTTCATTCACTGTCCATTTTTATTCATTTGGTTGTTTTGAATTAACATCCTAATAATAAAAATCAATTTTGCTTTAGAAAAAAAACGATCCAAACAAAGGCAGGGAGAGGGAAAGAGAGCTCATTTCGTGAGCGTTTGCTTAATAATAATAATAATAATAATAATAATAATAATTTATTGGTACTATTACACAAAAATGTGTTTGCACAGGTCATTTAAAGTAGAACATAAAAGAGTAAGTAAAAGTAACAAACAATACGAAAATAAGACAAACGTAAAACACAAAGTGGCAATAAAAGGTAAAAAAAAACTTGATAAAACTATTTTAAAATTTAGAGGAACAATAAAATAAGATGGTTAAAAAATTATGAAATACTAATCATTTTTTCATGTTTGTACTCAAATGTCCTTACACACGTCTGGAGAACGATAAAATATAATACAAAAATAACACATAAAAAAAACAAACGAAAACAAAGTAATAAATAGTCAACAATTATGGAACAAAGTCGGTAAAATCATTATTTAAAAACTCATCTATGCTGTAAAAAGCTTTCGTCACTAAATATCTTTTCACAGTTGCTTTAAAAATGGTTGAGTTGAGTGTTTGACAAAACTTGGGCAGCGCATTAAAAAATTTCACACCGAAATAATTACTTCCGTGTCTAGTTTTTGAAAGTCTTGTGTACTCTGGTATTAATTCATTGTTGAACCTTGTGTTATATTTGTGAATCTCTTTCGGAGTTCTGTAATCATCGTAATTATTTTTAACGTGGATCAGACATTCCAGTATATATATGCATGGCACAGTTAAAATTTTTAGGTCGATAAATGTCGTCTTGCAACACTGTCTGAAATATAAGTTTGCTATTATTCTCAAGCATCGTCTCTGAACAGCAAACACCTTCGATACATGACATGAATGTCCCCAAATCAGTATGCAGTATTGCAAGTTAGATTGGAAGTAAGCATAATAGGCAGTCATTAAAGTCGATTTTGTTACGTAGGTATTTAAACTACGTATCATATATGTTATTTTAGATAACTTCTTTGATAAAGAGGTGATGTGTGATTCCCAAGTTAAGCTTGCATCAATAATCACTCCAAGAAATTTCACGGGCTCTACTAAATCACTTCTATGTGGACGAGTACTGAGTAGAAGAGATTGAGTTTTCGCTATGTTGATTGACAAACTGTTGGCATTAAACCAGTTTTGAATGTTGTCAAAATGCTGCTGAGAATCGAGCAATACATGATCAAAGTTACTATTGGAGGATATTGATGTCGTGTCATCCGCAAATAATATATACTGATTGATGCTACAGTTTGGCAGATCATTGATGTAGATCAAAAAAAGAATCGGTCCCAAGACACTTCCTTGGGGAACTCCGTGCTTAATATGCACATTGTTGGATAAACAATTTTGAAAACTAACATACTGTCTTCTGTCTGATAAATAAGACGCAATTAAGGACAGGCTATTATTACTAAAACCATACAGCGACAACTTTTGAATCAAAATGTGATGTTGGACACAATCAAATGCTTTTGTAAGATCATAGAAGTTAGCGAGGGCAAACATGTTATCTTCCAGACATTTGTTGATGAAACTGATAAAATTGTTTATTGCTGCTTTCGTTGATCTGTTGGTACGGTATCCAAACTGGTTGTTACAGAATAAATTGTTACCTTCGAAGTATTCACATATCTGATTCTTCAGAAGAATTTCGAAAATTTTTGCTATAATTGGTATTATAGAGATGGGTCTGAAATTACATGGATCATTCTCACAGCCTTTCTTGAAGAGTGGCACAATCTTTGCAAGTTTTAATAAGGCAGGAAAGACATTATTTTCTATACACATGTTTATCAATTTTGTTATAGGATATACTAACAAGTTATTTAAGGTCTTCATAATTTTAACATCGATGTCATATGGATCTTTACTTTTAGAATTCTTTAAGCTTTTGATTGCGTCTCGAACATCATTGAATGAAACAGTTCGAAAGTTGAAATGCAGTGTATCACTAGTCTGTATAAAATCTTTGAAGTTCGACTGGGTAGCTGGAATTTCAGCGATAATGGTATCAGCAATGCTGACGAAGAAAGAGTTTAAATCATTCGCGCTGAGAGTAGACGAATGTGCTTTTGATGATTGCACACCATTGGATTTAATCACGTTCCACACAGCTGCGATCCATGTGGGAGAATGAAATACCCCGACATGCAAATAACAAAATGACGTCAAGTAGGTTGACTCGTTCGGGGATCGCAATATTCAGCGGATTAGAGTACGTTTCGTGAGCATCTGTGAAAGCGAACCGAAGCGAAGCGAACCGAAGCGAAGCGAACCGAAGCGAAGCGAACCGAAGCGAACCGAACCGAACCGAAGCGAACCGAAGCGAAGCGAACCGAAGCGAAGCGAAACGAAGCGAACCGAACCGAAGCGAACCGAACCGAAGCGAACCGAACCGAAGCGAACCGAAGCGAACCGAACCGAAGCGAACCGAACCTAAGCGAACCGAACCGAAGCGAAGCGAAGCGAACCGAAGCGGAGCGAACCGAAGCGAACCGAAGCGAACCGAACCGAAGCGAACCGAACCGAGGCGAACCGAACCGAAGCGAAGCGAAGCGAACCGAAGCGAAGCGAACCGAAGCGAAGCGAACCGAAGCGAAGCGAACCGAAGCGAACCGAACCGAACCGAACCGAAGCGAACCGAAGCGAAGCGAAGCGAAACGAAGCGAACCGAACCGAAGCGAACCGAACCGAAGCGAACCGAACCGAAGCGAACCGAACCGAAGCGAACCGAAGCGAACCGAACCGAAGCGAACCGAACCTAAGCGAACCGAAGCGAAGCGAAGCGAAGCGAACCGAAGCGAAGCGAACTGAAGCGAAGCAAACTGAAGCGAAGCGAACCGGAGCGAAGCGAACCGAACCGAAGCGAACCGAACCGAAGCGAAGCGAACCGAAGCGAACCGAAGCGAAGCCAAGCGAACCGAAGCGAAGCGAACTGAAGCGAAGCGAAGCGAACTGAAGCGAAGCGAACCGGAGCGAAGCGAACCGAAGCGAACCGAAGCGAAGCGAAGCGAAGCGAAGCGAAGCGAAGCGAAGCGAACCGAAGCGAAGCGAAGCGAACCGAAGCGAAGCGAAGCGAACCGAAGCGAAGCGAAGCGAAGCGAAGCGAACCGAAGCGAAGCGAAGCGAACCGAAGCGAAGCGAACCGAAGCGAAGCGAACCGAAGCGAAGCGAACCGAAGCGAAGCGAACCGAAGGGAAGCGAACCGAACCGAAGCGAACCGAACCGAAGCGAAGCGAACCGAAGCGAACCGAACCGAAGCGAACCGAAGCGAACCGAACCGAAGCGAACCGAACCGAAGCGAACCGAAATATTCATGAGCCCCTTTCGAGCCACAGCCACAGGAAAAAACTTGTGGTGCAGTGCTAGAGCAAACCTGTAGTTCATAGATATTGATTATTGTCTTGTTATTCTCGGGGCCAGTGTTTGCAAACACTGATTGGGGAATTATTGTTAAGACTGGTTATACTTTTTGTATTATTTTGTTTAAATAAACTATTTCAAAAGAAAAAATAACAACATTCGACGAATGACATTTGCCGCCATGTTTGTGTCCAGCGATAGAATCTACATGACAGGGAAAGGCGGCTGCCTACTCTTTCGACGAATGACATTTGCCGCCATCTTTGTGCAATGCTTAGAGCAAACATGACACGGAAAGAACGCCTGCCTACTCATTCGACGAATGACATTTGCCGCCATGTTTGGCCAGTGACAAGTCGGTGCTAATCATCGGTGCTATTGTAGCTGCCTAGGTTTTCACATCAACTTTCATTCACTGTCCATTTTTATTCATTTGGTTGTTTTGAATTAACATCCTAATAATAAAAATCAATTTTGCTTTAGAAAAAAACGATCCAAACAAAGGCAGGGAGAGGGAAAGAGAGCTCATTTCGTGAGCGTTTGCTTAATGCGATCCATGTGGGAGAATGAAATACCCCGACATGCAAATAACAAAATGACGTCAAGTAGGTTGACTCGTTCGGGGATCGCAATATTCAGCAGATTAGAGTACGTTTCGTGAGCATCTGTGAAAGCGAACCGAAGCGAAGGGAACCGAAGCGAAGCGAACCGAAGCGAAGCGAACCGAAGCGAAGCGAACCGAAGCGAACCGAACCGAAGCGAACCGAACCGAAGCGAACCGAAGCGAAGCGAACCGAAGCGAAGCGAACCGAAGCGAAGCGAACCGAACCGAAGCGAACCGAACCGAAGCGAAGCGAACCGAAGCCAAGCGAAGCGAAGCGAACCGAACCAAAGCGAAGCGAACCGAAGCGAAGCGAAGCGAACCGAACCGAAGCGAAGCGAACTGAAGCGAAGCGAAGCGAAGCGAAGCGAACCGAAGCGAAGCGAACTGAAGCGAAGCGAACCGGAGCGAAGCGAACCGAAGCGAAACGAACCGAAGCGAAGCGAACCGAAGCGAAGCGAACCGAAGCGAAGCGAAGCGAAGCGAACCGAACCGAAGCGAAGCGAAGCGAACCGAAGCGAAGCGAACCGAAGCGAAGCGAACCGAAGCGAAGCGAAGCGAACCGAAGTGAACCGAACCGAAGCGAACCGAAGCGAACCGAAGCGAACCGAAGCGAACCGAACCGAAGCGAACCGAAGCAAAGCGAACCGAAGCGAAGCGAACCGAAGCGAACCGAACCGAAGCGAACCGAACCGAAGCGAACCGAACCGAAGCGAAGCGAACCGAACCGAAGCGAACCGAAGCGAAGCGAACCGAAGCGAAGCGAACCGAAGCGAAGCGAACCGAAGCGAACCGAACCGAAGCGAACCGAACCGAAGCGAACCGAACCGAAGCGAACCGAACCGAAGCGAACCGAAGCGAAGCGAACCGAAGCGAACCGAAGCGAACCGAAGCGAACCGAACCGAAGCGAAGCGAACCGAAGCGAAGCGAACTGAAGCGAAGCGAACTGGAGCGAAGCGAACCGAACCGAAGCGAACCGAACCGAAGCGAAGCGAACCGAAGCGAAGCGAACCGAAGCGAACCGAAGCGAAGCGAAGCGAACCGAAGCGAACCGAAGCGAAGCGAACCGAAGCGAACCGAAGCGACGCGAAGCGAACCGAAGCGAACCGAACCGAAGCGAACCGAACCGAAGCGAAGCGAACCGAAGCGAACCGAACCGAAGCGAACCGAAATATTCATGAGCCCCTTTCGAGCCACAGCCACAGGAAAAAACTTGTGGTGCAGTGCTAGAGCAAACCTGTAGTTCATAGATATTGATTATTGTCTTGTTATTCTCGGGGCCAGTGTTTGCAAACACTGATTGGGGAATTATTGTTAAGACTGGTTATACTTTTTGTATTATTTTGTTTAAATAAACTATTTCAAAAGAAAAAATAACAACATTCGACGAATGACATTTGCCGCCATGTTTGTGTCCAGCGATAGAATCAACATGACAGGGAAAGGCGGCTGCCTACTCTTTCGACGAATGACATTTGCCGCCATCTTTGTGCAATGCTTAGAGCAAACATGACACGGAAAGAACGCCTGCCTACTCATTCGACGAATGACATTTGCCGCCATGTTTGGCCAGTGACAAGTCGGTGCTAATCATCGGTGCTATTGTAGCTGCCTAGGTTTTCACATCAACTTTCATTCACTGTCCATTTTTATTCATTTGGTTGTTTTGAATTAACATCCTAATAATAAAAATCAATTTTGCTTTAGAAAAAAACGATCCAAACAAAGGCAGGGAGAGGGAAAGAGAGCTCATTTCGTGCGCGTTTGCTTAATGCAATCCATGTGGGAGAATGAAATACCCCGACATGCAAATAACAAAATGACGTCAAGTAGGTTGACTCGTTCGGGGATCGCAATATTCAGCGGATTAGAGTACGTTTCGTGAGCATCTGTGAAAGCGAACCGAAGCGAAGCGAACCGAAGCGAAGCGAACCGAAGCGAAGCGAACCGAAGCGAACCGAAGCGAACCTAACCGAAGCGAACCGAAGCGAAGCGAACCGAAGCGAAGCGAAACGAAGCGAACCGAACCGAAGCGAACCGAACCGAACCGAACCGAAGCGAACCGAACCGAAGCGAACCGAAGCGAACCGAACCGAAGCGAACCGAACCTAAGCGAACCGAACCGAAGCGAAGCGAAGCGAACCGAAGCGGAGCGAACCGAAGCAAACCGAAGCGAACCGAAGCGAACCGAACCGAAGCGAACCGAACCGAGGCGAACCGAACCGAAGCGAAGCGAAGCGAACCGAAGCGAAGCGAACCGAAGCGAACCGAACCGAACCGAAGCGAACCGAAGCGAAGCGAAGCGAAACGAAGCGAACCGAACCGAAGCGAACCGAACCGAAGCGAACCGAACCGAAGCGAACCGAACCGAAGCGAACCGAACCGAAGCGAACCGAAGCGAACCGAACCGAAGCGAACCGAACCTAAGCGAACCGAAGCGAAGCGAAGCGAAGCGAACCGAAGCGAAGCGAACTGAAGCGAAGCAAACTGAAGCGAAGCGAACCGGAGCGAAGCGAACCGAATCGAAGCGAACCGAACCGAAGCGAAGCGAACCGAAGCGAACCGAAGCGAACCGAAGCGAAGCGAAGCGAACCGAAGCGAAGCGAACTGAAGCGAAGCGAACCGGAGCGAAGCGAACCCAAGCGAAGCGAAGCGAAGCGGAGCGAACCGAAGCGAAGCGAAGCGAACCGAAGCGAAGCGAAGCGAAGCGAAGCGAAGCGAACCGAAGCGAAGCGAACCGAAGCGAAGCGAACCGAAGCGAAGCGAACCGAAGGGAAGCGAACCGAACCGAAGCGAACCGAACCGAAGCGAAGCGAACCGAAGCGAACCGAACCGAAGCGAACCGAAGCGAACCGAACCGAAGCGAACCGAACCGAAGCGAACCGAAATATTCATGAGCCCCTTTCGAGCCACAGCCACAGGAAAAAACTTGTGGTGCAGTGCTAGAGCAAACCTGTAGTTCATAGATATTGATTATTGTCTTGTTATTCTCGGGGCCAGTGTTTGCAAACACTGATTGGGGAATTATTGTTAAGACTGGTTATACTTTTTGTATTATTTTGTTTAAATAAACTATTTCAAAAGAAAAAATAACAACATTCGACGAATGACATTTGCCGCCATGTTTGTGTCCAGCGATAGAATCTACATGACAGGGAAAGGCGGCTGCCTACTCTTTCGACGAATGACATTTGCCGCCATCTTTGTGCAATGCTTAGAGCAAACATGACACGGAAAGAACGCCTGCCTACTCATTCGACGAATGACATTTGCCGCCATGTTTGGCCAGTGACAAGTCGGTGCTAATCATCGGTGCTATTGTAGCTGCCTAGGTTTTCACATCAACCTTCATTCACTGTCCATTTTTATTCATTTGGTTGTTTTGAATTAACATCCTAATAATAAAAATCAATTTTGCTTTAGAAAAAAACGATCCAAACAAAGGCAGGGAGAGGGAAAGAGAGCTCATTTCGTGAGCGTTTGCTTAATGCGATCCATGTGGGAGAATGAAATACCCCGACATGCAAATAACAAAATGACGTCAAGTAGGTTGACTCGTTCGGGGATCGCAATATTCAGCAGATTAGAGTACGTTTCGTGAGCATCTGTGAAAGCGAACCGAAGCGAAGCGAACCGAAGCGAAGCGAACCGAAGCGAACCGAACCGAAGCGAACCGAACCGAAGCGAACCGAAGCGAAGCGAACCGAAGCGAAGCGAACCGAAGCGAACCGAACCGAAGCGAACCGAACCGAAGCGAACCGAACCGAACCGAAGCGAACCGAACCGAAGCGAACCGAACCGAAGCGAACCGAAGCGAAGCGAAGCGAAGCGAACCGAAGCGAAGCGAACCGAAGCGAAGCGAACCGAAGCGAACCGAACCGAAGCGAATCGAACCGAAGCGAACCGAACCGAAGCGAACCGAACCGAAGCGAACCGAAGCGAAGCGAACCGAAGCGAACCGAAGCGAACCGAACCGAGCGAAGCGAACCGAAGCGAAGCGAACTGAAGCGAAGCGAACTGGAGCGAAGCGAACCGAACCGAAGCGAACCGAACCGAAGCGAAGCGAACCGAAGCGAAGCGAAGCGAAGCGAAGCGAACCGAAGCGAAGCGAAGCGAAGCGAACCGAAGCGAACCGAAGCGAAGCGAACCGAAGCGAAGCGAACCGAACCGAAGCGAAGCGAACCGAAGCGAACCGAACCGAAGCGAAGCGAACCGAAGCGAACCGAACCGAAGCGAACCGAAGCGAACCGAACCGAAGCGAACCGAAATATTCATGAGCCCCTTTCGAGCCACAGCCACAGGAAAAAACTTGTGGTGCAGTGCTAGAGCAAACCTGTAGTTCATAGATATTGATTATTGTCTTGTTATTCTCGGGGCCAGTGTTTGCAAACACTGATTGGGGAATTATTGTTAAGACTGGTTATACTTTTTGTATTATTTTGTTTAAATAAACTATTTCAAAAGAAAAAATAACAACATTCGACGAATGACATTTGCCGCCATGTTTGTGTCCAGCGATAGAATCAACATGACAGGGAAAGGCGGCTGCCTACTTTTTCGACGAATGACATTTGCCGCCATCTTTGTGCAAACTGAAGCGAAGCGAACCGGAGCGAAGCGAACCGAACCGAAGCGAACCGAACCGAAGCGAAGCGAACCGAAGCGAAGCGAACTGAAGCGAAGCGAACCGGAGCGAAGCGAACCGAAGCGAAGCGAAGCGAAGCGAACCGTAGCGAAGCGAAGCGAAGCGAAGCGAACCGAAGCGAAGCGAACCGAAGCGAAGCGAACCGAAGCGAAGCGAACCGAAGCGAAGCGAACCGAAGCGAAGCGAACCGAAGCGAAGCGAACCGAAGGGAAGCGAACCGAACCGAAGCGAAGCGAACCGAAGCGAACCGAACCGAAGCGAACCGAAGCGAACCGAACCGAAGCGAACCGAACCAAAGCGAACCGAAATATTCATGAGCCCCTTTCGAGCCACAGCCACAGGAAAAAACTTGTGGTGCAGTGCTAGAGCAAACCTGTAGTTCATAGATATTGATTATTGTCTTGTTATTCTCGGGGCCAGTGTTTGCAAACACTGATTGGGGAATTATTGTTAAGACTGGTTATACTTTTTGTATTATTTTGTTTAAATAAACTATTTCAAAAGAAAAATAACAACATTCGACGAATGACATTTGCCGCCATGTTTGTGTCCAGCGATAGAATCAACATGACAGGGAAAGGCGGCTGCCTACTCTTTCGACGAATGACATTTGCCGCCATCTTTGTGCAATGCTTAGAGCAAACATGACACGGAAAGAACGCCTGCCTACTCATTCGACGAATGACATTTGCCGCCATGTTTGGCCAGTGACAAGTCGGTGCTAATCATCGGTGCTATTGTAGCTGCCTAGGTTTTCACATCAACTTTCATTCACTGTCCATTTTTATTCATTTGGTTGTTTTGAATTAACATCCTAATAATAAAAATCAATTTTGCTTTAGAAAAAAACGATCCAAACAAAGGCAGGGAGAGGGAAAGAGAGCTCATTTCGTGAGCGTTTGCTTAATGCGATCCATGTGGGAGAATGAAATACCCCGACATGCAAATAACAAAATGACGTCAAGTAGGTTGACTCGTTCGGGGATCGCAATATTCAGCGGATTAGAGTACGTTTCGCGAGCATCTGTGAAAGCGAACCGAAGCGAAGCGAACCGAAGCGAAGCGAACCGAAGCGAAGCGAACCGAAGCGAACCGAACCGAACCGAACCGAAGCGAACCGAAGCGAAGCGAACCGAAGCGAAGCGAAACGAAGCGAACCGAACCGAAGCGAACCGAACCGAAGCGAACCGAAGCGAACCGAACCGAAGCGAACCGAACCTAAGCGAACCGAACCGAAGCGAAGCGAAGCGAACCGAAGCGGAGCGAACCGAAGCGAACCGAAGCGAACCGAAGCGAACCGAACCGAAGCGAACCGAACCGAGGCGAACCGAAGCGAACCGAACCGAAGCGAAGCGAAACGAAGCGAACCGAACCGAAGCGAACCGAACCGAAGCGAACCGAAGCGAACCGAACCGAAGCGAACCGAACCTAAGCGAACCGAACCGAAGCGAAGCGAAGCGAACCGAAGCGGAGCGAACCGAAGCGAAGCGAACCGAAGCGAACCGAACCGAACCGAACCGAAGCGAACCGAACCGAAGCGAACCGAAGCGAAGCGAACCGAAGCGAAGCGAAACGAAGCGAACCGAACCGAAGCGAACCGAACCGAAGCGAACCGAAGCGAACCGAACCGAAGCGAACCGAACCTAAGCGAACCGAACCGAAGCGAAGCGAAGCGAACCGAAGCGGAGCGAACCGAAGCGAACCGAAGCGAACCGAAGCGAACCGAACCGAAGCGAACCGAACCGAGGCGAACCGAACCGAAGCGAAGCGAAGCGAACCGAAGCGAAGAGAACCGAAGCGAAGCGAACCGAAGCGAAGCGAACCGAAGCGAACCGAACCGAACCGAACCGAAGCGAACCGAAGCGAAGCGAAGCGAAGCGAAGCGAAACGAAGCGAACCGAACCGAAGCGAACCGAACCGAAGCGAACCGAACCGAAGCGAACCGAACCGAAGCGAACCGAACCGAAGCGAACCGAAGCGAACCGAACCGAAGCGAACCGAACCTAAGCGAACCGAAGCGAAGCGAAGCGAAGCGAACCGAAGCGAAGCGAACTGAAGCGAAGCAAACTGAAGCGAAGCGAACCGGAGCGAAGCGAACCGAACCGAAGCGAACCGAACCGAAGCGAAGCGAACCGAAGCGAACCGAAGCGAACCGAAGCGAACCGAACCGAAGCGAACCGAACCGAAGCGAACCGAACCGAAGCGAACTGAAATATTCATGAGCCCCTTTCGAGCCACAGCCACAGGAAAAAACTTGTGGTGCAGTGCTAGAGCAAACCTGTAGTTCATAGATATTGATTATTGTCTTGTTATTCTCGGGGCCAGTGTTTGCAAACACTGATTGGGGAATTATTGTTAAGACTGGTTATACTTTTTGTATTATTTTGTTTAAATAAACTATTTCAAAAGAAAAAATAACAACATTCGACGAATGACATTTGCCGCCATGTTTGTGTCCAGCGATAGAATCAACATGACAGGGAAAGGCGGCTGCCTACTCTTTCGACGAATGACATTTGCCGCCATCTTTGTGCAATGCTTAGAGCAAACATGACACGGAAAGAACGCCTGCCTACTCATTCGACGAATGACATTTGCCGCCATGTTTGGCCAGTGACAAGTCGGTGCTAATCATCGGTGCTATTGTAGCTGCCTAGGTTTTCACATCAACTTTCATTCACTGTCCATTTTTATTCATTTGGTTGTTTTGAATTAACATCCTAATAATAAAAATCAATTTTGCTTTAGAAAAAAACGATCCAAACAAAGGCAGGGAGAGGGAAAGAGAGCTCATTTCGTGAGCGTTTGCTTAATGCGATCCATGTGGGAGAATGAAATACCCCGACATGCAAATAACAAAATGACGTCAAGTAGGTTGACTCGTTCGGGGATCGCAATATTCAGCGGATTAGAGTACGTTTCGTGAGCATCTGTGAAAGCGAACCGAAGCGAAGCGAACCGAAGCGAAGCGAACCGAAGCGAAGCGAAGCGAACCGAAGCGAACCGAAGCGAAGCGAAGCGAAGCGAACCGAAGCGAAGCGAAGCGAACCGAAGCGAACCGAAGCGAACCGAACCGAAGCGAAGCGAAGCGCACCGAAGCGAAGCGAAGCGAAGCGAAGCGAAGCGAACCGAAGCGAAGCGAAGCGAACCGAAGCGAAGCGAAGCGAAGCGAACCGAAGCGAAGCGAAGCGAACCGAAGCGAAGCGAAGCGAACCGAAGCGAAGCGAAGCGAACCGAAGCGAAGCGAAGCGAACCGAAGCGAAGCGAAGCGAACCGAAGCGAAGCGAAGCGAAGCGAAGCGAAACGAAGCGAAGCGAACCGAACCGAAGCGAAGCGAACCGAAGCGAACCGAAGCGAAGCGAAGCGAAGCGAACCGAAGCGAAGCGAACCGAAGCGAAGCGAACCGAAGGGAAGCGAACCGAACCGAAGCGAACCGAACCGAAGCGAAGCGAAGCGAAGCGAAGCGAAGCGAACCGAAGCGAAGCGAAGCGAAGCGAACCGAAGCGAAGCGAAGCGAACCGAAGTGAACCGAAAGCCCCTTTCGAGCCACAGCCACAGGAAAAAACTTGTGGTGCAGTGCTAGAGCAAACCTGTAGTTCATAGATATTGATTATTGTCTTGTTATTCTCGGGGCCAGTGTTTGCAAACACTGATTGGGGAATTATTGTTAAGACTGGTTATACTTTTTGTATTATTTTGTTTAAATAAACTATTTCAAAAGAAAAAATAACAACATTCGACGAATGACATTTGCCGCCATGTTTGTGTCCAGCGATAGTATCAACATGACAGGGAAAGGCGGCTGCCTACTCTTTCGACGAATGACATTTGCCACCATCTTTGTGCAATGCTTAGAGCAAACATGACACGGAAAGAACGCCTGCCTACTCATTCGACGAATGACATTTGCCGCCATGTTTGGCCAGTGACAAGTCGGTGCTAATCATCGGTGCTATTGTAGCTGCCTAGGTTTTCACATCAACTTTCATTCACTGTCCATTTTTATTCATTTGGTTGTTTTGAATTAACATCCTAATAATAAAAATCAATTTTGCTTTAGAAAAAAACGATCCAAACAAAGGCAGTGAGAGGGAAAGAGAGCTCATTTCGTGAGCGTTTGCTTAATGCGATCCATGTGGGAGAATGAAATACCCCGACATGCAAATAACAAAATGACGTCAAGTAGGTTGACTCGTTCGGGGATCGCAATATTCAGCGGATTAGAGTACGTTTCGTGAGCATCTGTGAAAGCGAACCGAAGCGAAGCGAACCGAAGCGAAGCGAACCGAAGCGAACCGAAGCGAAGCGAACCGAACCGAAGCGAACCGAACCGAAGCGAACCGAAGCGAAGCGAAGCGAACCGAAGCGAACCGAAGCGAAGCGAACCGAACCGAAGCGAACCGAACCGAAGCGAAGCGAACCGAAGCGAACCGAACCGAAGCGAAACGAACCGAAGCGAACCGAAACATTCATGAGCCCCTTTCGAGTCACAGCCACAGGAAAAAACTTGTGGTGCAGTGCTAGAGCAAACCTGTAGTTCATAGATATTGATTATTGTCTTGTTATTCTCGGGGCCAGTGTTTGCAAACACTGATTGGGGAATTATTGTTAAGACTGGTTATACTTTTTGTATTATTTTGTTTAAATAAACTATTTCAAAAGAAAAAATAACAACATTCGACGAATGACATTTGCCGCCATGTTTGTGTCCAGCGATAGAATCAACATGACAGGGAAAGGCGGCTGCCTACTCTTTCGACGAATGACATTTGCCGCCATCTTTGTGCAATGCTTAGAGCAAACATGACACGGAAAGAACGCCTGCCTACTCATTCGACGAATGACATTTGCCGCCATGTTTGGCCAGTGACAAGTCGGTGCTAATCATCGGTGCTATTGTAGCTGCCTAGGTTTTCACATCAACTTTCATTCACTGTCCATTTTTATTCATTGGTTGTTTTGAATTAACATTCTAATAATAAAAATCAATTTTGCTTTAGAAAAAAACGATCCAAACAAAGGCAGGGAGAGGGAAAGAGAGCTCATTTCGTGAGCGTTTGCTTAATGCGATCCATGTGGGAGAATGAAATACCCCGACATGCAAATAACAAAATGACGTCAAGTAGGTTGACTCGTTCGGGGATCGCAATATTCAGCGGATTAGAGTACGTTTCGTGAGCATCTGTGAAAGCGAACCGAAGCGAAGCGAACCGAAGCGAAGCGAAGCGAACCGAAGCGAAGCGAACCGAACCGAAGCGAACCGAACCGAACCGAAGCGAACCGAACCGAAGCGAACCGAAGCGAAGCGAACCGAAGCGAAGCGAACCGAAGCGAAGCGAACCGAAGCGAACCGAACCGAAGCGAACCGAACCGAAGCGAACCGAACCGAAGCGAACCGAACCGAACCGAAGCGACCCGAACCGAAGCGAACCGCAGCGAACCGAACCGAAGCGAACCGAACCGAAGCGAAGCGAAGCGAAGCGAAGCGAACCGAAGCGAAGCGAACCGAAGCGAACCGAACCGAAGCGAACCGAACCGAACCGAAGCAAACCGAACCGAAGCGAACCGAACCGAACCGAAGCGAACCGAACCGAAGCGAAGCGAACCGAAGCGAACCGAACCGAAGCGAAGCGAACCGGAGCGAAGCGAACCGAACCGAAGCGAACCGAACCGAAGCGAAGCGAACCGAAGCCTAGCGAAGCGAAGCGAACCGAACCAAAGCGAAGCGAACCGAAGCGAAGCGAACCGAAGCGAAGCGAAGCGAAGCGAACTGAAGCGAAGCGAAGCGAAGCGAAGCGAAGCGAACCGAAGCGAAGCGAACTGAAGCGAAGCGAACCGGAGCGAAGCGAACCGAAGCGAAACGAACCGAAGCGAAGCGAACCGAAGCGAAGCGAACCGAAGCGAACCGAACCGAAGCGAAGCGAAGCGAACCGAAGCGAAGCGAACCGAAGCGACGCGAAGCGAACCGAAGCGAAGCGAACCGAAGCGAAGCGAACCGAAGCGAACCGAACCGAACCGAACCGAACCGAAGCGAACCGAACCGAACCGAAGCGAACCGAACCGAAGCGAACCGAAGCGAACCGAACCGAAGCGAACCGAAGCGAAGCGAAGCGAACCGAAGCGAAGCGAACTGAAGCGAAGCGAACTGGAGCGAAGCGAACCGAACCGAAGCGAACCGAACCGAAGCGAAGCGAACCGAAGCGAAGCGAAGCGAACCGAAGCGAAGCGAAGCGAACCGAAGCGAACCGAAGCGAACCGAAGCGAAGCGAAGCGAACCGAAGCGAAGCGAACCGAACCTAAGCGAACCGAACCGAAGCGAAGCGAACCGAAGCGAACCGAACCGAAGCGAACCGAAGCGAACCGAACCGAAGCGAACCGACATATTCATGAGCCCCTTTCGAGCCACAGCCACAGGAAAAAACTGAAGCGAAGCGAACCGGAGCGAAGCGAACCGAACCGAAGCGAAGCGAACCGAAGCGAAGCGAACCGAAGCGAAGCGAACTGAAGCGAAGCGAACCGGAGCGAAGCGAACCGAAGCGAAGCGAAGCGAAGCGAAGCGAAGCGAAGCGAAGCGAAGCGAAGCGAAGCGAACCGAAGCGAAGCGAAGCGAACCGAAGCGAAGCGAAGCGAAGCGAAGCGAACCGAAGCGAAGCGAACCGAAGCAAAGCGAACCGAAGCGAAGCGAACCGAAGCGAAGCGAACCGAAGCGAACCGAAATATTCATGAGCCCCTTTCGAGCCACAGCCACAGGAAAAAACTTGTGGTGCAGTGCTAGAGCAAACCTGTAGTTCATAGATATTGATTATTGTCTTGTTATTCTCGGGGCCAGTGTTTGCAAACACTGATTGGGGAATTATTGTTAAGACTGGTTATACTTTTTGTATTATTTTGTTTAAATAAACTATTTCAAAAGAAAAAATAACAACATTCGACGAATGACATTTGCCGCCATGTTTGTGTCCAGCGATAGAATCAACATGACAGGGAAAGGCGGCTGCCTACTCTTTCGACGAATGACATTTGCCGCCATCTTTGTGCAAACTGAAGCGAAGCGAACCGGAGCGAAGCGAACCGAACCGAAGCGAACCGAACCGAAGCGAAGCGAACCGAAGCGAAGCGAACCGAAGCGAAGCGAAGCGAACCGAAGCGAAGCGAACTGAAGCGAAGCGAACCGGAGCGACGCGAACCGAAGCGAAGCGAAGCGAAGCGAACCGAAGCGAAGCGAAGCGAACCGAAGCGAAGCGATGCGAAGCGAAGCGAAGCGAAGCGAACCGAAGCGAACCGAAGCGAAGCGAAGCGAAGCGAACCGAAGCGAAGCGAACCGAAGCGAAGCGAACCGAAGCGAACCGAACCGAAGCGAACCGAACCGAAGGGAAGCGAACCGAACCGAAGCGAACCGAACCGAAGCGAAGCGAACCGAAGCGAACCGAACCGAAGCGAACCGAAGCGAACCGAACCGAAGCGAACCGAACCGAAGCGAACCGAAATATTCATGAGCCCCTTTCGAGCCACAGCCACAGGAAAAAACTTGTGGTGCAGTGCTAGAGCAAACCTGTAGTTCATAGATATTGATTATTGTCTTGTTATTCTCGGGGCCAGTGTTTGCAAACACTGATTGGGGAATTATTGTTAAGACTGGTTATACTTTTTGTATTATTTTGTTTAAATAAACTATTTCAAAAGAAAAAATAACAACATTCGACGAATGACATTTGCCGCCATGTTTGTGTCCAGCGATAGAATCAACATGACAGGGAAAGGCGGCTGCCTACTCTTTCGACGAATGACATTTGCCGCCATCTTTGTGCAATGCTTAGAGCAAACATGACACGGAAAGAACGCCTGCCTACTCATTCGACGAATGACATTTGCCGCCATGTTTGTCCAGTGACAAGTCGGTGCTAATCATCGGTGCTATTGTAGCTGCCTAGGTTTTCACATCAACTTTCATTCACTGTCCATTTTTATTCATTTGGTTGTTTTGAATTAACATCCTAATAATAAAAATCAATTTTGCTTTAGAAAAAAACGATCCAAACAAAGGCAGGGAGAGGGAAAGAGAGCTCATTTCGTGAGCGTTTGCTTAATGCGATCCATGTGGGAGAATGAAATACCCCGACATGCAAATAACAAAATGACGTCAAGTAGGTTGACTCGTTCGGGGGATCGCAATATTCAGCGGATTAGAGTACGTTTCGTGAGCATCTGTGAAAGCGAACCGAAGCGAAGCGAACCGAAGCGAAGCGAACCGAAGCGAAGCGAACCGAAGCGAACCGAACCGAACCGAACCGAAGCGAACCGAAGCGAAGCGAAGCGAAACGAAGCGAAGCGAAACGAAGCGAACCGAACCGAAGCGAACCGAACCGAAGCGAACCGAACCGAAGCGAACCGAACCTAAGCGAACCGAACCGAAGCGAAGCGAAGCGAACCGAAGCGGAGCGAACCGAAGCGAACCGAAGCGAACCGAAGCGAACCGAAGCGAACCGAACCGAAGCGAACCGAACCGAGGCGAACCGAACCGAAGCGAAGCGAAGCGAAGCGAAGCGAACCGAAGCGAAGCGAAGCGAAGCGAAGCGAAGCGAAGCGAACCGAAGCGAAGCGAACCGAACCGAAGCGAAGCGAACCGAAGCGAAGCGAACCGAAGCGAAGCGAAGCGAACCGAAGCGAAGCGAACCGAAGCGAAGCGAACCGAACCGAACCGAAGCGAACCGAAGCGAAGCGAAGTGAAACGAAGCGAACCGAACCGAAGCGAACCGAACCGAAGCGAACCGAACCGAAGCGAACCGAACCGAAGCGAACCGAACCGAAGCGAACCGAAGCGAACCGAACCGAAGCGACCGAACCTAAGCGAACCGAAGCGAAGCGAAGCGAAGCGAACCGAAGCGAACTGAAGCGAAGCAAACTGAAGCGAAGCGAACCGGAGCGAAGCGAACCGAACCGAAGCGAACCGAACCGAAGCGAACCGAAGCGAACCGAACCGAAGCGAACCGAACCGAAGCGAAGCGAACCGGAGCGAAGCGAACCGAACCGAAGCGAACCGAAGCGAACCGAACCGAACCGAACCGAAGCGAACCGAACCGAAGCGAACCGAACCGAAGCGAACCGAAGCGAAGCGAACCGAAGCGAAGCGAACCGAAGCGAAGCGAACCGAAGCGAAGCGAACCGAACCGAAGCGAACCGAAGCGAACCGAACCGAAGCGAACCGAACCGAAGCGAACCGAACCGAAGCGAACCGAACCGAAGCGAACCGAACCGAAGCGAACCGAACCGAAGCGAACCGAACCGAAGCGAACCGAACCGAACCGAACCGAAGCGAACCGAAGCGAACCGAAGCGAACCGAACCGAAGCGAACCGAAGCGAAGCGAAGCGAAGCGAACCGAAGCGAAGCGAACCGAAGCGAAGCGAACTGAAGCGAAGCGAACCGGAGCGAAGCGAACCGAAGCGAAGCGAAGCGAAGCGAACCGAAGCGAAGCGAAGCGAACCGAAGCGAAGCGAAGCGAACCGAAGCGAAGCGAACCGAAGCGAAGCGAACCGAAGCGAAGCGAACCGAAGCGAAGCGAACCGAAGGGAAGCGAACCGAACCGAAGCGAACCGAACCGAAGCGAAGCGAACCGAAGCGAACCGAACCGAAGCGAACCGAAGCGAACCGAACCGAAGCGAACCGAACCGAAGCGAACCGAAATATTCATGAGCCCCTTTCGAGCCACAGCCACAGGAAAAAACTTGTGGTGCAGTGCTAGAGCAAACCTGTAGTTCATAGATATTGATTATTGTCTTGTTATTCTCGGGGCCAGTGTTTGCAAACACTGATTGGGGAATTATTGTTAAGACTGGTTATACTTTTTGTATTATTTTGTTTAAATAAACTATTTCAAAAGAAAAAATAACAACATTCGACGAATGACATTTGCCGCCATGTTTGTGTCCAGCGATAGAATCAACATGACAGGGAAAGGCGGCTGCCTACTCTTTCGACGAATGACATTTGCCGCCATCTTTGTGCAATGCTTAGAGCAAACATGACACGGAAAGAACGCCTGCCTACTCATTCGACGAATGACATTTGCCGCCATGTTTGGCCAGTGACAAGTCGGTGCTAATCATCGGTGCTATTGTAGCTGCCTAGGTTTTCACATCAACTTTCATTCACTGTCCATTTTTATTCATTTGGTTGTTTTGAATTAACATCCTAATAATAAAAATCAATTTTGCTTTAGAAAAAAACGATCCAAACAAAGGCAGGGAGAGGGAAAGAGAGCTCATTTCGTGAGCGTTTGCTTAATGCGATCCATGTGGGAGAATGAAATACCCCGACATGCAAATAACAAAATGACGTCAAGTAGGTTGACTCGTTCGGGGATCGCAATATTCAGCGGATTAGAGTACGTTTCGTGAGCATCTGTGAAAGCGAACCGAAGCGAAGCGAACCGAAGCGAATCGAACCGAAGCGAAGCGAACCGAAGCGAACCGAACCGAAGCGAAGCGAACCGAAGCGAAGCGAACCGAAGCGAACCGAACCGAACCGAAGCGAAGCGAACCGAAGCGAAGCGAAGCGAAGCGAACCGAACCGAAGCGAAGCGAACCGAAGCGAAGCGAACCGAAGCGAACCGAACCGAAGCGAACCGAAGCGAAGCGAACCGAAGCGAAGCGAACCGAACCGAAGCGAAGCGAACCGAATCGGAGCGAAGCGAACCGAAGCGAACCGAAGCGAACCGAAGCGAAGCGAACCGAAGCGAACCGAAGCGAAGCGAAGCGAAGCGAAGCGAAGCGAAGCGAACCGAACCGAAGCGAAGCGAAGCGAACCGGAGCGAAGCGAACCGAAGCTAAGCGAACCGAAGCGAAGCGAAGCGAAGCGAAGCGAACCGAACCGAACCGAAGCGAACCGAAGCGAAGCGAACCGAAGCGAACCGAACCGAAGCGAACCGAACCAAAGCGAACCGAACCGAAGCGAACCGAAACGAACCGAACCGAAGCGAACCGAACCGAAGCGAACCGAAGCGAACCGAAGCGAACCGAAGCGAACCGAACCGAAGCGAAGCGAACCGGAGCGAAGCGAACCGAACCGAAGCGAACCGAAGCGAACCGAACCGAACCGAACCGAAGCGAACCGAACCGAAGCGAACCGAACCGAAGCGAACCGAAGCGAAGCGAACCGAAGCGAAGCGAACCGAAGCGAAGCGAACCGAAGCGAAGCGAACCGAACCGAAGCGAACCGAAGCGAACCGAACCGAAGCGAACCGAACCGAAGCGAACCGAACCGAAGCGAACCGAACCGAAGCGAACCGAACCGAAGCGAACCGAACCGAAGCGAACCGAACCGAAGCGAACCGAACCGAACCGAACCGAAGCGAACCGAAGCGAACCGAAGCGAACCGAACCGAAGCGAACCGAAGCGAAGCGAAGCGAACCGAAGCGAAGCGAAGGGAACCGAACCGAAGCGAATCGAAGCGTAGCGAATCGAAGCGAACCGAACCGAAGCGAAGCGAACCGAAGCGAAGCGAAGCGAACCGAAGCGAAGCGAACCGAAGCGAAGCGAACCGAAGCGAAGCGAACCGAAGCGAACCGAAGCGAAGCGAACCGAAGCGAACCGAACCGAAGCGAACCGAACCGAAGCGAACCGAACCGAACCGAAGCGAACCGAACCGAACCGAACCGAACCGAAAATATTCATGAGCCCCTTTCGAGCCACAGCCACAGGAAGAAACTTGTGGTGCATGACTGTAGGTCATAGATATTGATTATTGTCTTATTATTCTCGGGGCCAGTGTTTGCAAACACTGATTGGAGAATTATTGTTAAAACTGGTTATACTTTTTGTGTCATTTTGTTTAAATAAAGTATTTCAAAAGAAAAAAAAAACATAACATTCGACGAATGACATTTGACATTTGCCGCCATGTTTGTGTCCAGCGATAGAATCAACATGACAGGGAAAGGCGGCTGCCTACTCATTCGGCGAATGACATTTGCCGCCATCTTTGTGCAATGCTTAGAGCAAACATGACACGGAAAGAACGCCTGCCTACTCATTCGACGAATGACATTTGCCGCCATGTTAGGCCAGTGACAAGTCGGTGCTAATCATCGGTGCTATTGTAGCTGCCTAGGTTTTCACATCAACTGTCATTGACTGTCCATTTTTATTCATTTGGTTGTTTTGAATTAACATCCTAATAATAAAAATCAATTTTGCATTAGAAAAAAACGATCCAAACAAAGGCAGGGAGAGGGAAAGAGATCTCATTTCGTGAGCGTTTGCTTAATGCGATCCATGTGGGAGAATGAAATACCCCGACATGCAAATAACAAAATGACGTCAAGTAGGTTGACTCGTTCGGGGATCCCAATATTCAGCGGATTAGAGTACGTTTCGTGAGCATCTGTGAAATCTGGTCCACTCTCCTGCGTGAAACACCCCCCTTTCCAACATCGAAATGACATCAAGTAGGTTGACTGAATCTAGGAATAACGTGATTGGGCGAATTAGGATACATATCGTGAGCGTCTGCGAAATGTGATCCATCCAAAAGAGTGAAACTTCAGAACATGCAATAACAAAATGACGTCAAGTAGGTTGACTCGTTCGGTAATCATAATATTCATCAGATAAGAATGCATTTCGTGGGCATCTGTGAAATATGGGAGCTCAGGAGCGTGAAACGCCACACCTTGCAACATTGAAATGACATCAAGTAGGTTGACTCACTCTAGGAAATAACCTGATTGGGCAAATTGAGATACATTTAGGCCCGTATCGTCAGTCGTCCCTACAATTGTAGTTTGCGTTTATGGCCTCCTAGATTGTCATACTCTTTTCTCTCCTTCAAAAATTTCTAGATTACACTCGTCCCGTGTCAGCGTCAGCGCTCTCCTATTGTGAAGATATGTTTTCCTTTTAAATTGTAGGGAATTTCAGGCTGATAAAAACCGAACCGAACCGAACCGGAACCGAACCGAGCCGGAACCGAACCGGAACCGAACCGGAACCGAACCCGGAACCGACCCCGGAACCGAACCGGAACCGAACCGGAACCGACCCGGAACCGACCCCGGAACCGACCCCGGAACCGACCCCGGAACCGACCCGGAACCGGACCGGAACCGACCCCGGAACCGACCCGGGAACCGACCCGGGAACCGAACCGGAACCGAACCGAACCGAACGGGAACCGAACCCGGAACCGACCCGGAACCGAACCGGAACCGAACCCGGAACCGACCCGGCGTCAAGTAGGTTGACTCGGTCGGGGATCACAATATTCAGCGGATTAGAGTACGTTTCGTGAGCATCTGTGAAATCTGGTCCACTCTCCCACGTGAAACACCCCCCTTTCCAGCATCGAAATGACATCAAGTAGGTTGACCCAATCTAGGAATAACGTGATTGGGCGAATTAGGATACATATCGTGAGCGTCTGCGAAATGTGATCCATCTAAAAGAGTGAAACTTCACAACATGCAATAACAAAATGACGTCAAGTAGGTTGACTCGTTCGGGAATCATAATATTCAGCGGATAAGAATGCATTTCGTGGGGATCTGTGAAATATGGGAGCTCAGGAGCGTGAAACACCACACCTTGCAACATTGAAATGACATCAAGTAGGTTGACTCACTCTAGGAAATAACCTGATTGGGCAAATTGGGATACATTTAGGCCCGTATCGTCAGTCGTCCCTACAATTGTATGGCGCGTTTATGGCCTCCTAGATTGTCATACTCTTTTCTCTCCTTCAAAAATTTCTAGATTACACTCGTCCCGTGTCAGCGTCAGCGCTCTCCTATTGTGAAGATATGTTTCCCGAACCGGAACCGACCCGGAACCGAACCGGAACCGAACCGAGCCGGAACCGAACCGGAACCGAACCCGGAACCGAACCGGAACCGACCAGGAACCGACCCCGGAGCCGACCCGGAACCGACCCCTGAACCGAACCGGAACCGACCCCGGAACCGAACCGGAACCGTACCGAACCGAACGGGAACCGACCCGGAACCGAACCGGAACCGAACCCGGAACCGACCCGGAACCGACCCGGCGTCAAGTAGGTTGACTCGTTCGGGGATCACAATATTCAGCGGATTAGAGTACGTTTCGTGAGCATCTGTGAAATCTGGTCCACTCTCCCACGTGAAACACCCCCCTTTCCAACATCGAAATGACATCAAGTAGGTTGACTCGTTCGGGAATCATAATATTCAGCGGATAAGAATGCATTTCGTGGGCATCTGTGAAATATGGGAGCTCAGGAGCGTGAAACACCACACCTTGCAACATTGAAATGACATCAAGTAGGTTGACTCACTCTAGGAAATAACCTGATTGGGCAAATTGGGATACATTTAGTGAGCGTCTGCAAAATGTGATCTATGCAGGAGAGTGAAACACCCTATCAAGCTGCATTAAAATGATGTCAAGTAGGTCGACTCGTTCAAGGAATAACTTAATTAGGAGGATTCCTGTAGTCACAGATATTGGTGTTGCTTTTGGAGTGTTCACCTAAATGAAGCAGTAGTTAACTTAGGATTTCTCCCTCATACCATTTCATATACTTACGTTTTAATACTGTATCACCATGAAGAACATTCATATTGCACAAATTATATTACGGTTGAACCAGATTAAAAATTAAACCTCATGACTGTATTTGTCAAAACTATCCAACGAAATTTGTCATACGAATGGTGTACATTGACATTTAAACCTTGTGATGAGCTTGCTTATTTTGAACTGGTTTAGATAGAATGAATCCTAACATTTGATTTGGTTTAAGTTAACTGAATCTATTTGTTGATTGGTTAGCTTCATAACTACAAAACCGTATAGTTAGCGCCATCTATGGGTAAAGATCCTAAGCAAACTTATAATAAGGTAGACATCTTCACAATGGATATAATGAAATAAAATTAGATCGAATAATGATCACTAGATGGCGGTTCAAGTCAATTTCGGAATTTTCTAAATAGTCCCACTCGATTGACTTCAGTTAGTAATTAATGAAATACTCAATTAACAAGTGAACATAAATTTAAAATATGATTTTTATTCTTGTAAATAAGGGAGCAAATTTCGAAAATAGGAAATCACATTGATGCTAACATTGCAATATTGTGATGGCAATGTTTAATGTAGAGAATCGGACACAGAAACTTTTTTGTAGCGAGAGTCCGGCTTGAGGAACCCAAGGCAGAGCAGAATATGCATATTACTTGCCAAATAGAGCAAAAGATGAGTCAATGTGGAACCTAAACAAACCATCAATATAATAGGTTTTTTTTTTGGTTGCTGAAAGCGAATCTGAGTGTCATTCAATCCGGAACTGTCAATATCAAGACATTCTCCAAATTCGACAAACTTAAACAGCTGCGAGGGGGTTAAAAGCCCCCATTTTTGTGAACAAATTCAGATTCTTCATTGGAATATTATGTAATAAATAGTAATATTATGAGTTTTCTTTAATGTCTAAAAACAAAGATTCCCCTTATGCAACTATATCGGGGTTTACCGAGTTTCAAATGAATGCGTCAGACAATCATTGAGATCTGTGAGGTATCTGTTTTCGAGATACTTGCAGCGCTATTCATTGTACGGCAGCTAAGCCAAAATATTGTGTACAGGTTTAGAAATATGTAACCTGTATTAACCGATCTAAACGATACATATTTTTATACCTTTTCATTTCAAACATAAGATTTTTTTGTTGGAGAAATGTTCGTTCATAGGAGTATCCACACTGTGACAGCAACAAATGCAAACTGCCAATCAGAGAGCTACCCTCATTTCCGAACATTTTGTTTATCCGTCTGGAGTCTGTGGCATCGTTGATGTTACTTCAAATGAGAATAATCTTATTAGCGCCGTTATACCACGGTTGGCGTGCCCCAGCATTCATGAGGTGTAAGCTAGATTAGTGCCAGAGCTGGTAAAAAATAGTCATTCTTTACATAGTGGTGTGGCGGTTCCCAGATAACATTGTAGAAATATAAGGGAATTAATGAAAATACGCATTTCCACGTGTAGCAGCTCTTCATTTAATGTAGAATTTGTTCCCTTTTGAGTGCATCAGATGTTATGTAGGGTTGTGTGGATCTGAATGGCATACATACAAATTTAATTATTAAGAATATCCATCAACACTAAAACCTATGAAGTAATGAAATCTGGCAACATCGTACAGTCTTTGAAAACAAGCATTGAATAAAAACCTATTATATACTAAAATATTTCAGAACTTTCATGGTCCCATTTCCTTCATCTACACCCAAAAATTAAGGACTGCAATCATTTCTTCATCAAAAACAGCTGGTGTAGTTGAGGTATAGAATCTACTATGATCACTAACTGGTACCAAGTTGTTATCATTTTTGTAGTTTCTCTGCTAAAGGTAGGTTTATACTAGAGATTTTATTCCTTATTTCAAAAATTTATTGTTTATAAAAACTAGTTTACAGACACGACAAACAACTGGAAATATGGTAAGTACATATGTTATTTTTTGCAAATATGTAATACTCTGGGCTACTTACAGATTTTTCTCCTTTTTTACATACATCTGTACTGCCAAGGAACTTCTCCGTCTGGTGAATTAAAATAATCTCTAAACTCATCTCGAATTTCCTTCGCAGTATTACAGTAATTATTAAATCCCTGTTGGAGAAGTGGTAGCAAATTATTATCAGAAAGTCCCTCAATTCTCGAACTACCAGGTAGAATTTCACCATTACCATCTTTCTGTCAAATACATTATCAGTTGCATCAAATTTTCTTGAAGATTTTCAAATGATGAGTATGATATCTTCGGTTTTCCTTATTTCTGGTAGAAACCCACTTCTACAAAATCAAGGATTCAAGAAAGCAACTTTGTTATTTACAACCGAACACCCAGGAATGATGCTTACTTTATTTTTGTAAATACTGCTACCAGATGATGTGACTCCCACTCGAGAACATATTGTTAGGTTTTCTTAAATATATCCATTCCCCATTCCTGAGTTTGTGTTGCTTATTTTGAACTGGTTTAGATTAAATGAATCCTAACACTTGACTTGGTTTAAATTAACTGAATCTATTTTTTGATTGATTAGCTTCATCACTACAAAACCGTCTAGTTCGCGCCATCTATGAGTAAATATCCTAAGCTACCTATAATAAGGTAGACATCTTTACAATGGATATAATGAAATAAAATTAGATAGAAGAATGATCACTAGATGGCGGCTCAAGTCAGTTTTGGAATTTTCTAGATAGCCCCACTCGATTGGCTTAAGTTAGGAATTAATAATAATCAAATCCAAGGGAATAACCAAAATTTCTGTGTTACGTGCCGCGGTTATAATATGGTTCAAGATGACACACGGGTTGATGACGTCAATTACACGAATCGCTTGAACGCGTTGATTTTAACCGCGGTTTTGTTGCAAGTTGTTTGTTTTAGAAAAGCGCGTAAATAATCTCTGATTATTTTTATTATCACTTAATAATCGGTGCTTTTTCGTCTACAACTGTATATGGAAAGTTTAAATAAGAAACCTTTCATAATATTCATGGGAGAAATGTTTTTTTCAGATTTTTTTTTAATGATGGAACCATGGTTTTGTACCTATGATAACTTTCAATTCTCTAAAATTTTCCGCATGTCAAAGAAAACATTTATTGATTCAGCAGAAATGATGAAAAAGAAATTAGCAAAACCGTATACAGGTGGATATCATCTAGTGAGTTTATATGGCCATATTTTAATATTCTTGTGGTATATGGCTACACAGGATACTTTGTTAAGCATAGGAACTGCATTTAAAGTGTCCCCAACAACCGTAATGAGTATAACTAATAAGGTGCTCCACTTTATGGTAAAACTGAAGTCAGCCTTTATCATTTTTCTCAAAAATGAAGCTGAAGTACAATAAAAATATCCAATACCCGCCAAAATTCTAACTTGTCACATGTCAAATAATAACCAGAAATATAAAACTACACCTGAGTTGGGTAAATACCACAATTTTGCGGTGATAACTATGACATATAACAGCTGATTCGTGACGTCACGTATCTTATAACCAAACTGATAACTACACTCGCTTGAACGGATTGGTAAATACCAACCCAAAATGGTAAATACCATTTCCATTTGGTTATCCGCTTGAATTTGATTGATGAAATACTGAGCGTTCTTTTGTCCGCTGTCATATGTCAAAACATATTTTCGGTCTTATTTGTTTATAATAAGTGCAAAAAGCTGGATCACGTACACGAAGCAGTTTTTTCACAGGAAATCTTGGAATTTGTGAATTTTGTGGCGTGGAGTGTGGTTGCCGCTTTTTTGTCATTGACTGACCGGCATTTCAATTCTTACGTTACCAGTAGTGTATATGTTTTGTACTTTTGTGCAGAAACCAGTGTTTTGTGTGAGAAACCAGGTACACTTGTTTACTATTCTCGTTTTCAGCTTTGTGACTATCTTCATGGTTGACATATTTTTTTCAGCCTAGGTCATTCGGCAGCACAATGTTGTGGAGTATCTTTGTATCATCGCCAGTGTGTCTCCAGGGTAACAATCTTGATAAGCAATGGTTGTACTTCTCAGACTTTTTATCTGATATCGATTGCCCAATTTTGACATTAGGACTGTGCTAAGTTTTTCTAGCTCAGAAAGAACCCTGCAGCAGTATATTGTTGCACCTTGTTTGTTTTTCTTAATTCCATCACCTCTAGCGTCCAAATTTTCTATGTTTAGGCTGTTTCCTGCTATCCGCTTTTACTAGGACAGCTGACTGGTTGTTTACAGGCTTACGCTGCTGCTGTATGAATTTTGTGTACTGGACATTCATCGAAAAACTGCTACAGCTTTTTGAGTATCTGGCAAAAAATTGTCATTCGATTTTGATTTTAAGCATTGGAATTTTCTAGCTCATCCAGTAGTTTCTCAAGCAGCTGTTTTTCTCCCTTTTAAACATCAAAAATCTTCTTACTGGAAATCTTGAAACATTTGTTGCATTTGTCACATAACGAACACACATTATCACTTCCGACTCAAATCAGGAACACAGATCAAGTAACATCTTTAAGAAACAACTGAAAGTTTTCAGTAGTGATAGATGATTCTGTTGCTGAATTCATTAGTTTGTAGTATTTTGTATTTCTTTTTAATATCAATTGGACAAGTCCATATCGTCTTTATTATAATGTTTTAGTGTTTAAATACTAGTTTAATAATTAAAAAATTATTTTATGACTTATTTGTATAGTGTTGGTCGTCCTACTACTGTATGTAATCTTTGTTATTTACCGATTATGTTTATACTTATGTAAGTGATCCCAAATAAATATATATATATATATATACTCTTTGATCTGTTCTATATCATCACTTGATGATACCACAGAATCAATGAAATACTTTTATTTTACAACAGAAAAGAATCAAATAAAAATTACTTAGACCTATTCATGTATTGATTTTCAGAAATGTGGCAACAAGAGTTGGACGATTCTGACGACGAGGAGACGCGGTTTGAAATATCCCCTCCATCTCACATCATCATCATGATTGATACACATCCCAAAATGTTCATTAAAGATGATGTGAATCAGTCTGATATTTCATTTAGAAATTGCCTAGCTGCAGTTGCCCAAATGGCAGAAGCAATTCTATTTGAGACGTCCACATGTCCATTTGCCATTGTGTTGGCCAAGAAAGACAACATCGTGCTCAGGCACTTCAAGGACAATATGATAGGTAAATTATTATTAGGAAGCACAGTAGGCAATTTAATCATGTCACATTTTTGGAGACCATTTTTCTACAGTCTAAATTGGGATGTGGCAGTATTATATGATCACCAAATAATAAAATTAGTATCAGTTTACACTAGAATTGTTGAGTGCAACTCATTGATTTATCGTTCTTTCACTAGAGTTACAGCAGCAAAAGCTTTTGAAACATATTTATCTTATAAGAACCACATGTATTCAGTCCGAAGGTACAATTAGAACTTTAGTTATTTTTAAGATGAATTCTTTACAACTCAGTCAGTCAGTCAGGTGAAATGTCTTTGAGGTAATTAATTTTCCAGAAAAAAATCTACCATGAAACATGTGAGAACTACATTCCCATGTATGTATTTTATTGGTTTTGCAGAGACGATCAGGTTCCTGAATGAGAAATTAAAAAATACTGATGATGAATTGAAGAAAGAATATATGAGAGATATTTCCGAGCCACTAGAATTCTCCAATTTTCTGCTCCATTCAAAAAAAGTTTTTCTAGATGCAGCTAAAACATACTATAAACGCATTTTGCTGTTTTTGACTAACAATGATAATCCGCATATTGCACAAGGTGCAAAATACAGTATTATAAATGAGGCTAAAAGCCTCAAGCATGCTGATATCACATTTAAGGTAATTTATGATCAATCATTTTCAGTATGGCATGGTACTTATATAACAGCAATAGCAACTTCAATTGCATTTTCCGATGAATTGTATACACTAATTTAGTGATTTGTTTCAAATTAGGAATTCAAAGGTGTTTTACTTCCCACGCCAACTGGAGACGGTGTTGTAATCGCGAAAAATTTCGACAATGAAACATGATGGTTTTTGGATATGATATGACATGTGCTAGCTAAGAATGTTTAATAATAATAAAAAGCCTTTATTTTCACCTGGTGGACAATCAGCAAAAGCTGTTCTTCTATGCCAACCAGACATCATTTAGCTACTTTTTCATTAAAAAAATCATATCAATGCATTTAATTTGTTTGAGAAAATTAACAATTTTTGTCGGAATCTCGGCCCACTAGCGGCCAGATTTGAAACTAGCAAAACTTCAAATACTATAACATTTTTAGCCCAAGAATAGCGCTTTTCAACTACGAGCCCCTTCCCACTTCAGTTGGCCCAACTATTGAAATCTTAGTTTTTTTCTTATCAAACACAAATAATAAAAATGTAGCAGGGTGTTATAGGTTTAAAATTATTAACAATGCATATTTTGATACTTCTGGGGTCTGCTAGCCAAGCTGGCTGATATATATATTTTTTTTTTGTCTTCAACTTTATCACTCCCTAATCAAATTTGCAGCATAAAAAAATCACTTTTTTAGCTAGCGACCATTTCTGAAACTTGAAAATACTTTCCAGGTTTCTCTCTTGGCCGTTTTAGTAATAACTCTTTTTGTGACAATCCTGTACGATGCATGGGTTCCGAGATACATTATATCGCATTCTTAGTTGGATACCCTGTGTGTACATCACGAAAAACCATGTCACTCATTTCACTTGGTCTGTCTTTAAGTCCGCTAATCCTTAGCCCATCAGTAACTTGGAAAGTACTGCTCGGATTATGAAGAATTTTTCACACACGGTTACTACTATGCCAAAGTTTTGTAGTTTTTAAAAATCGGTCAAGAAGCGACGGAGAAAAAGGACAAAAACGAAAAAATAAAAGTCGCTCAAACTTCGTTTTTTGACGTTAACTTGAACACGCTGCTTTCGCTCGTCCAACAAGCTCACAGACAGCTGTTTCGTGATTTTTTGGAAACCTATCGGAATAGTCTCTAGGCTATGAGACAACGAATGAAAACATAGCAACTATCCTTTATCCAAGATATATTAGCTAACTTACTTGTATGCTGAACATAACCGTTTATGTCTGGAAAATGTCGAGTCAATCTACTTGACGCCTTTAATCTTTTCCTCAGACCTAGCCTGTCTAGAGATAGGTGTTTGTTGATTTTAATGATTCATGATTTTTCAGATCATTGCCACATCAGAGAGTTTCAACTTTGCTATGTTTTAC
This sequence comes from Acanthoscelides obtectus, assembly GCA_963669975.1. Taxonomy (NCBI): domain Eukaryota; kingdom Metazoa; phylum Arthropoda; class Insecta; order Coleoptera; family Chrysomelidae; genus Acanthoscelides; species Acanthoscelides obtectus. The sequence continues at coordinate 8,441,167 of CAVLJG010000001.1, read as the reverse complement.
AATGAAATATTCGAGGCAGCGGAACAAAACTTTACTGAAGAAGTGTGTGTTGATGTTGATGCCTTGAAGGAAAAATTGACAGCAATTGCAGGTTCAATCCAAGGCCATAAAAAAGTCAATTTTTACATCACAATGGGTAGTACTTATTTTCCTTCATTCATTTATATTTCCATCAATGTCTTAGCTTTTCTTGTATTAACCTCAAGTTTGCCTATTGCAACAGTAGTGTACTTAAAATAATACGATTCAAAACAATTTTAAGGATTAGTCTAATCAAATTAGACGAAAATACCGCTGGTTTGCGAAGTGATTGTAAAGTTTGGTTTTATTGTTCAAGGGAATATGAAATATTTTTGTTTATAAACCGTGATCGTGTAAAAAATTCAGCTCTAAATATGTACAGAGTTTGTCCGGAAAGTAATAGGACTGAGTCGATTTAAAAAAGATTATTGAGCCAATCGTTACAATTCTTTAAAAACTTTCAAAATAGGCTCGTTCTGCATCGATGCAGCGGTGCTAACCGACTTGCAAGCATTGAAGGCGTCACGGTCAAAATGCTTGCCTTTCATCGGCCTTTTCAGGCGACCATCTTCGCGCACACCTTGCGCATGTTCAAATGCTGTGGCACAATGTCATGAACCACAGATTTTGGTAAATTTAACATCTGGGCAATTAAACGAATACTTAGTCGACGGTCGGAATTCAAAACTTTTTGTGATAGACACATCCGCTTTGTTTTAAAATGTGTATAATAACGTATGTTTTTCGAATATCGTAGCGAATCTGTTCAATTATTCACAAGTACGAAATGTTTGGATTTGTTTAGAAGGAAGTTTTTCGCATAAAAATAACATTTATCTTTCGGAATGGTTTGTGATGAACTCGTGTATTTTGCTATAAGATGAACTACTTGACCAATCTACTCCAATTTTGTTGTGGTTATTTAGAAGTACGGATTTGAAGAATTTCAAGCATCTGCGTGAAATTGTCGTCGCATTACCAACAGGTGTGACAAATCCCTGCATTTGGCCTCGGTTTTCGGGCATAACTTTTTTACCATTAGTCGGATCTTTTTACGTGAGGTTCATTTTGTAGGTCTCGTAAATACCTAAGAATCATGATATATGAAGAGTTTTTTGTTCCTGTCAACACTGTCGATTGAATCCCAAAAAACACGTTCTATCATTCTTTGTTGTCGAATGAAAAGTTTTCCCACAAAAATTGGTGAACCCATTTTTTCCATGTTTCAAATACCCCATTGAACAACTTGCATTGATAAAACCAAACTTTATAATTGTTTCGAGGTATTAAAAGCCTGTTACTAATATCGAATGATAAATGTGCACATGGATATATATTTAAAGTTGAATTTCAGAGGATGCAGAGCATGTGATTAAGTGCTACAAGTTCAAATCATTTAAAAAGCATCGAATCTTGAACAATGCTTCATACACAAGAGATGGCTCTCAGGTGGTTAAAACTAATGCACCACCAGTTTATAAGTACAAAGTAGTTTGGTAGGCAAACACATTTTTTTATTGACATATTTTTAGTTTCTTAATGTAGAGGAGTATAAGAACTCGAAAAAAGCTCTTGGCGTATTTTTTGCTCAATTTTATGGCTGTGGTGCCCACCTAATAATTTCAATCTAATTAGAGCTAAATCAGCGCCTGATTATCTCAGATATGTGATTGCACTAGATGGCTACCAAATCAGATTAAGGATATAATATTTGATATTTTATGAATATTTTTTTCTTCAATTTCAACGTTCTGTTTCCTGCATATCAGAAACAGAGTAGAAAAGTTAGGAAATGCCTCATATAATTTGTGTTTTCACGTAACGCCGTAGTGTACTGTCTGAGTAACACAGTAGTGTAATGTCTGAAACAATAATTCTTCTCCATTTATAGCAAATATGGGTATTCCCTGTATGATTTTGATAAAGAGAAGTTTGAAAATAAAACTCTGGATTGCGAGATCCCTTATGGATACACTTTCCTATACGTCACTGACCAATTGGTGAAAGCTGGAGAGAATATCCACCCGCCTAAAATTTTGGTATGTGATTCACATGAGGCAGATGAAGAAAAACAACTGTTTAGAAAGTTTTGGGATGTGCTTGTCGAATGTGGAAAAGTTTTTGTAAGTTTTAATGCAAACATCATGCACCTTGATTATTTCTTCAGTTCAGTTTAAGGTAGTTACAAATTGTAAGAAATTTTTCCATTACTGTTGATCCCCTAGAAAAATCAAGTTTGACAAACATACGAGTATATTGGCTACTGGTACTAAACAATTTCATTACCTTCAAAATTACTGCTCACATAGAGAAAGTTTCAATGCAAATGATTATGATTGTAGTCTGATATTTTATCGAAACTTTTCTGAAATGTTTTAACGGCATTTATGTTATATTTTGACAGGTGTGTTATGAGAAGTCAACTAGGCGCAACAAAATCGAATATGCTCAATTATCGCCGTATCTTATGAATGAAGACCAGGTATTCCTAGTAAGTGTTTATTTATATTTAATTTTAACGTAGCGTTCCAAGTTCCAATCAGTCTCAACATGCGGCGCGTGAATTTCCTTCTCAAATATTCCGTAACTATTCAGATGTGCTTTCATTCTTCTTAGAAACGCTAAACATTTATTCAAAATACGACGTTCCGGCTACTTTAAACACCATGTTAAGGTACTACAATACTTCCGAATTATAAACTTTAGGCCTCCTCTGGTTTAAATTTTCAGGCAGTTTAAAGTCGCCGAAATGTCGTATTTTGGATAAATGTTTCAAGTTGACTGAATCCCAAAAATGTATAACTTGAACTGATCAGGAATCGAAAAGTACTCTGAGATGATTGTAAAGCGCTTGTAGTTCTCATTTTCGTGGTACTTGTTTCGTCCATTGCGCTTTTGGCATGTTATCATGTTCATTTCTTACAAAACAAATCTTTCAGATTCAGAGGATTCCATTTGGCACACAAGTCAAGTGGCCGTTAGAAATGTTCAACGAAGCAGATTCGGCAGCGGCCGCGCCTATTTCAAAACGCGTTCCGCAGAACACCGTGTCCTCTCTGGCCGAGCAGTTGGTGGATCTAATGACAGATGAGACCTTTAATTTCAAACAGCTGGTACACGGGAAAATTAAGTAAGTTGATATCTTCATAATACGGACACACCTTAGATAACAATCAGATATAAAACTCTCGGCAAGACTGTTACGTTTCTTGAAAAGTGACATTTAGACCCAATTTCACCAACATTAATATTATGGACCAATGGGAAAATAGCTTATCGAAATGCAATTTGACAGAAGCTGTCAAAGGTCTCTGAATATTAGTGATTTCTATTGAAATATTGAATAAAATCGTGAAAATTCGACTGTATCATAAACAAAACCACTTTTTGATTCCAACTTGATGCTTTTGTACAGAAAAAACAGGACAACTTTCAGGTATTTTGATATATGTTATAGGTTTACATTTAACAATCCGTTATCCCCCTCAGCGAATGGGAATGCGGCAAATAATAGGTCGATTTTCTAGCTGTTAAATTTGGCAGCGGATTTGGACGTTTGTTAATGCATGGCGCTCTCGTATTTACCAACTTCAATATAGTGAAAGTTATCATTACATACCTTTTGAATAGTGTGGATTTGTCTGTATTTTGCAAGAAAATAGAATATAAAATACATGCCATCCAATTCCTCATCTTTCTTTACGTCATAATAGTAATCATTTATTAATTTATGGGTTAATGAATTTCTTCGAAGCAATAAAAACAGTATGTCCTCTCCATCCTAAAACACAGATAATATGTGTAAGACGTGTCAATCCCTACATCTCCCTGATGCATAATGCAATTACTATGGACATAGACAAAAAATTATGAAAAATGTTTCACAAATAATGTCTTTTAAGTCCGAAAATCATCAATGTTAGTTAGTTAGTAATGTTTATTGTTTGTCTTTTTGACTGGCGGGGATATATATCTGTCACTCGCAGGGTTGCCAATCTTTTACATTTGCTGGTTTTGAATTTTTTCGTGAAAATTTACTAGGTATCATGATTATAAGCATCTTTGGTAGATTGTTCGATCCGGAATGGGAAAGATCTCCTATTTATGAAAATATTTTTGGTATCATCTAACCGTTGAAATCAGTGCACAAACACTGTGACATATGATTTATAGCATAACCCGCTGCCCTATCAATACAAATTTAACATATAGGTCGCCTAGCTGATGATTTGGGGATGTCTGGTAACAACGTATGAAGTGAAACTCGCTAACTTCACAAATTTGAAGATTTTGTACAATTTCTTTGAAAATGATGAAAGATATGTCTGATTTGGCAGGGTAATGTCGCAGCCAAATGGCAGTCACTCTTTCTGACACAGTCCGGATCGAAAGATGACGATACTTGTGAAATGTATTGATACTTCTAAATATAGGATCGTATCGAACATCCCTACTGTCAAGATGTATAACCCAAGGTACCGACGGAGCTATCTTGCTTCGCCATCTCAAAAAAAAAAACGGTAAAATATACTAAAAATATAAACACAACAACACTACCGGAAAATACAATTCTTATTAAACCTAATAATACAAATCAAAGTTGTACGCAAACAAAGAAGGAATTGAGCAAGTATATAAATCCATCAATAATGAATTTGTCTATTAAAAGAGTAAATGATCTGAAAGATGGAGCACTGAAAATTGAATACAAGGATATCGATGATATCAAAGATTGGAAATAGAAAAAGTGTTGGACAGAATTATAAAGTAAATGTACAAATCACCAACAATATGACAATCAACGCAATCTAACCTGACACATCTGACAACGACTTCTCAGCTAGCATGCTTCTACATACAGGGCAAGTAATTGTGTAATCGGTCGATTAAATACCCAAAAAAGTTATAAGAATTATAGGCAAGTATACGCTCTCCTTACTTGGAAAATATACCGCTCTCCATACGGTAATTCATATCTACGTGAACATCACAAGCATATACTTTTAAAAAATGCTTTTTCAGAAGATGTTTGATATAGCATACTATAATAGGGTTTGCAGTGCTACTTCCGGGCCTAAGGGATATTTTGTACGCAAAAATACTAAACTTTGACAGCGTGTAAGTCAGTTACTTTTGTAGATAGAGTAGCGAACTTTTCGATAAAACATAGCTAAATTTTCATCAATACACCATCTCTCCTTTTTGGGCTCCTCTTTATTCTTGGCTCACACACAAACTACACTAAATCATATTGGATTATTATAATGCTTACGATTCTCCATGTTTTCTGGGCACATACAAGAATTTGGGCATGAGAATGAAAATTTGTTCCGCACAAACTCACGGATGGCCAAAAATTGTTCAGAATTCAACATTCGAGAGACACGAGAATAACGAGGGCAAAAAAGTTAAAAACTTCCTGTACGACATTCGAAAAAAGGCCGTTTGGAAAAGTCCAATGTTGATTTGCTTGTACGATTCGAAGGGAATTATTCACGAAGAATTCGTTCCATCGGGCGAAGAAGGAAGCTGGCGCTTGTTGCACGGCGATAACGCGCCATCTCATTGATCCACGATTGTATCACAAAAAATGGCATTTCAACCATCAACCACTCCCTATATTCTCTTGATATAGCACCGTGTGACTATTTTCTGTTAGGTAAACTAGATTTAGCCGTGAAGGGACAGCGGTATGCCGACGCAGAGGCCATCCAAAACGCGTCGACGACCATATTGAAACACATCCCGGTCAATCATCATTCGAAAATCTATTTTTGAATAAAATAAATTCGATTTTCAGAAAGAAAAAAATGTTTGTTCATTTTTTCTTTGCCCTGTTTACTTCGCGGCAGACCTTGTATGTAGGGTTGAATTCCGACCACCTCTGGCCTTTGTACAGATCAAAAAAGCGACAATGCCAATATATTAATTTCTCTTTCTGGTGACAGTTCCTTTGTTTTTGCCAACTAGTCAAACTCCACCGGAAAAGCTGCTGCTTAGTGTACTCGGTTCAACGAATTCAGACTGGGTATAAGGAGTCAGTCAATGACTTGTTCGTCTCTTAATTCTCGTAGTTGCTGTCACTTCGTGGACTGACACTGTTCGTTACTCCGTCTGAGAACATATTGAAATTTGTAGTAATGAGAACTAAAAGATCATCACAGGGTGTAGATTTTTCCGATTTCTTTTGAAAAGTACACGACTTAGATTTTTTATATTTTTCTGGCAACTATTTATTAGGCTTCCGGGACAGGCCGTATTTCAACATAAAATAATATTGATACTTTTGACATCGTGAATGTTGTTTTTCAAAAAAGAGTGCACTCTTCTTGCTGTTAGCTATATAACCAATAAAACAGAAACTGTTGTTCTCTTGTTGCAGGGCGAAAAAAGATTTTGTAAAATCGAAGCTATTCGATTTGCCTTTCGACACTACTGGCCCGATTGAATACACAAAAAAGCAGGAGGCAGACGCGAAATTGGGAAGTTTCGTCGAAAAATTCACCGCAGTGTTTCCCCCTATGCCGGAGCGGGGCAGGAAAAGACCACGACCCAAGTGATCGTAATATTCACATATTGTATTCTACCTGAAGATTTAATCCTTAAGTTGTTTTGCATTTCCTTTATTTTCGTTCATTTTGTATGAAATAAAACATATTTTCATAAGCTGTAGTTTTATTGAACAAATATGGAACGAAAAAGGCGTCAAGTAGATCGGCTATACGTATATATACTGACAAAAAAAAAGTAAACACCTACGTATGTTTATCCGATTTTGATAATTTTTGACACATACGTTCAGTGTCCCTTACTAGTAAAATGATAAAATCCTCAGCTTGATTCGTCAACTGACTGCAGAAGCTGGTTCAATGATGTGTTGAGGATCCAGGAGGATTTTTTACACACTCTGACACGCTTGGGCATCGTGCTGATAAGGTTGTCGATATCCTGTTGGGCTATCTCAATCCAGGCATTTCGTGAGTAAGAGTTGCTACAGTCTGTGGAGGGTATTGCAAATATCAAGAGCCTGCGACCTATCATGTCCCAGACATGTTCAATTGGAGATAGGTCAGGCGATGTGGTGGCCAAGGTAAACGGTTGATGCGATGTTGATCCACGAAGGCTAAAGGCGCAATTCCACTGAGGCAACATGTAGCATACAGCATTGACGCATGCCACAATTTGCCCGTTGTTGCCTCTCGAGGGCGCCGTCAGCGACATGAATCCACGTGTTGATCAGTGTCGCCGGCTATCCAAACCCGTTCGGATCGGTGCTGCTTGTAGAAGACCAGTGGCGACGCGTGACTTTTCCTAAACTGTTTAGGCTTATTTTGACCGCCCCATGTAAAAGTTTTTACTTATTTTAGGTATTGTATTTAAACTTTTTTAAAATTAAGGTAAACATTGCTGGACTGGGCGTCTGCGGCACTTGATATACCCCATCGTCTTATGCTACGACTAATCCAAGCCTTCCGAACAACAGTAGACGTTTCTAGATGTTCGGATTTCTTTTATCTTTTTTGGCAATTAATGTTAACAGTTCCCGGTAATTTTCTCTATTGTCAGAGTAATCCCCTTCAAAATGACCACGAAATGGTGATTCTTGTTTGGCTAAAAAGCATACAGCATTTTATTTTTAGTAAACCTGCAGAAAAACCACAAATTATACAGTCAGCTTCAAATATTAAAAAAGAGGAAGAAGATAAAATAAAAACCGGTAATGAATCCTACAACAGCAATGCGAAATTAATGAAAATACAGATAAACAGAGAGCAAAACCTTCTCAGGAAGCTATGAAAAATGAGATTGCTCTACTCGAAAAAAATCTGAATGATTTGTATTCTGCCAGAGATACTATGCCAAGTCGTGCTGAAGTTGATAAACAGATCATTAAGTTGCGCGAGGAAATAAAAACAGTCTTTAAACAGGAAGGTTCAAAACGCAGTTGCCCAGAAGAAACACAGGGATGGTATGAAAAGAAAGTTAGAAGATATTTGTCATGAAAATTCAGAAATAAAAAAAGACTATCTCTGAGGGATTCAGTGGGACGTCCTAGTCTTGAAAGCAATCAACATTCACTATTGAAAAAAATCGCGGATATAGCTTTATTTGGGAGTGCAGCAGATGATAAAAGACGAGCGGAATCAATTCGCAGCGTAAAAACTTTTGATGAACTCGCACAAGAATTACGTAAAATAGGATTTGACATTAGTCGCAGTGGGACATATCTTCGCTTGATTCCCAGAAAATCTAATTCTTCAGAGGGACGAAGACATGTATCGACAGTTCCTGTTAAGTTCATTCGGGTTCAAACTGATCACCACAAGAGCCACTTAGATAGCAAGTTCGCTGAAACATCAATCCATTATTTAGAGAACATAGCATCCATACTTGGACCAGATCAAGTATTTTTCATATCTCAAGATGATAAAGCTCGAGTCCTTATTGGCGTAACTGCGGCAAATAAGCAAGCACCTCTTCTAATGCACATGGAATATAGAATCAAACTGCCTGATCACGATTGGGTAATCGTCGAGCGTCATAATTTAATAGCATCTGTTTATGCTGGTATCAAAATCACTTCCAATATGCTAGGACAACCGCAAGCAGTCGGATATTTTGGACCAACATACATCGCTATTCGAAGTGGAAAGCATAGGTCATCTACTGCTAATACTCATGCTCAGGATTTCGAGACGCTTCTCGAACTTGAAGAGTTTCGACCGTTAGCTAAAACTGAGCATGGACTAGTAAAACCAGTGGTAATCATGACGGTTGATGGAGGGCCAGATGAAAATCCACCTTGTCAGAAAGTCATAGGGTTTGCTATACAACACTTTAAGCGACACGCACACTGATAGGAAAGTTAGACCTGTAAGAGTCGCTGCTCGTCGTGCTAATGAACTGATGTCATCGAAAACTTAGAATCATGGATTCGGGTTTCATGGACTGAAAACTGTTAATTTGAATTTAATATATGTACCAAAAATTTAAAATAAGTTTGTTATGTTAGTAAGATATATGTTTGTCCTTTACTCTATGTTGAATACCGTATCAGTAAAATATCATCTCTATCCTAAATCTATTTTCTTATTTTTCAAATTATAATTATAACGTTATAATTATAATATTAAAAAAAAAACAATACGTTAATTGACAAATGTTTACGTAAGCATGGGGGAGGGGATAAGAGCTTTGCTGACAAGGGGGATGGGGGGGTTAATAATTGTAATAAATCTGCTTAAGTAATACTTGAACGACCCCTTAGGTATGGAATAGGATGAGGCTCCACTACTTCCTGAATATAGTGTCAGGCTGTCATATTGCCTCTGGTGATCTGCTACCATAATCAATAGCACCCCATACCATAACTCCCACGGTGTGGTGAACGTGACGCTCTCTGCCAAACGGTGGGTCACGTCTTTCACCACGTCGCCTCCTTCTCGCTCTTGCCCGATCATCGTGCATAACCAGACAGAAGCGGGATTGGTCACTAAAGAGCATCTGATTCCAATCCCGATCCCATAGAATTCTTTCTCTAAACCGGAGCAAACGGTTAAGCCGATGTTCAGTTATGAGAAGTAGCACCCAATGTTGGCGATAAGAAAAAAGGCCAAACTGTCGTATTTGGCGATATACCGCAGGCATACAAACTATCCTTCCATGCTGTTCAAACCACTGATTAGCGATGGCTCGAGTACTACTCAATCTGTCTCTTAGAAACGTAACATCAATCAAAATAGCTGAAACCTTTGGTGTGAATGTAAATAAAAAGTCTCTCTGAAACTTATTGCTTTTATTTTCCTATATACTATAAATATGAACATAATGTCATTTTTGTCTGCAATGAATGTTTAAAATTATTTGTTACTAATTAATATGAAAGATAATTGCATTTTTAAGATTAATACGACTAGACCGTTGATAATAACATATGTAATATAAAAAAGGCAACAAGCATTAAATATAAGTAGAATCCATCGCAGACAAATATTAAATTACATAATAAATATTATAGTTTTATTATATACACGTGATCACCTTTTATTTGGTACAACATAAACATCACCGTAGAAATTAAAAATATAAAACATGATCGATTTCAAATGGAAACTTGGTCTGTTTAATAGCAATAAGGCTCCGAAGCGCAGAAATGTCAAGACTATCTAAAATACACCTTGATATCATAAACATCGGCAAGTACCCAATAATTATACTTTTTTACTGATATCAAAGTAAGACAGTGTCTATATTTATTGGACTATTTTAAGCTTAGTTCTAGTCCGTAGTTCGTATGTATGTACATGTCATATATTGTTGAACTAATTTACGGTATAAAAATATAACGGTGTTAAAAATATTTAATGAATATGCTTCAGCCGCATTATGGAATTCTGAAGCAACAGAGATAGCGCTGTGACTCGTAAATCAATTCTGTTTGCCACAGAAAGCGAGTTTCGTAAAATTTCATTATGCGTTTGTTCAAGAATTCTATCCGATAATGAGGCGTGGTGATTATGTTTGGAAACACGACTACACTGAATAAATGAAAATAGAATTCTAGAAGTCAAACAAAATACAACTATGATGTTTATCAGCAAAGAAAATAAAAAAGCAACAATAAACATGAAAAAATATACAACAGGTTAATAAAAAACACTATAGCAACCACAAAAATTTCAAATAGCACAAACAAATTAAGAAGTAGTGGAATTCTGAAAAGTCACTGCTGAAGAACTGATCAAAGTTGTAGTATGTTTTGTTGACCATAAAGCATTTTATTTCCATTCTGAATGGCTCGTCGTCGCTAAGTAGCTTGACTTTATCTGGAATTGTGTGTGTGTGAATATGTAGTGAAAGGAGAATAACCAACCAACAAGTTTTTAGAGAGATGTGCATTGATATTTTTAACAAGCTTAAAAGACCCGACGTAATTATTATTCTTCGGAAGAAGCCATGCAATATTAACAGAATATCAAATAGAAGACCTGTAAAAGCAGCAAAGATATCTTACTATTAACTACAATCTCGGAATAATTGACTTTTGATGATGAGTAGAAGGAGGTACCTTAACACAGATGAAACTTCATTTGAATGCACTGAAAAATCATTAATATCACTAATGGGACATTTCACGTGAAGCGGACAGCAAAAAAAGTGAGGTTTTAGAATTTGTTCATATTGGGCTTATTTGAACATTTAGTAAGTGTCGAAGAGAAAATACGACTCTTTTTTTAGTGACTCGTTATGGCCTTCGAATTGGAATTTTTTCGACCTGAAATGGAATATAAAACGTAGAATTTATACAGGACATTTTCTGTACTGTTTGATAAAAAACCAAATGTGAATTAAAAAAAAAATAAGGAGCTAAACCGGAAATAAACATTTCAAACCAAACTTTAGACAGCTTCGCATTTTTTATATTTGATTTTTTATACTCCAAAATATAACCTAAAGTGTGTGTAAAATACATCGGAAGTTTTTCCATGGTATGCGAATGCGAATTAATTAACTAGATTACGTATTTTTATGTATGAGTATGACGTTAGGCGCCTGTTCCGTACATAAAAATACGTATCCCCTTAAAACTTCCGATGCATTTTGAGCACAATTTAAGTTATATTTTGGAATAAAAAATTAAAAACAAAAAAAATCGAAGAATATTTACTTCCAGTTTAGCATATTAATTTTTTTTAATTTCTAATTTCAAAAAGTACAGAAAATTTCATAATTCGAAAAAATCCCAATTTCAAATCAGGATTCTATTTCGAAACCCCCAACTAGCAAACGAACGAAAGAAAAAACGTGTTTTTTCTTTCACACCTTCTAGATGTTCAAACAGGCCCAATATGAACGAATTTCAAAAACCTCACTTTTTTTCGCTGTCCGCTTCACGTGAAATGCCCCTATTATTTTTCTTCTTGTTTGTTGTTTGGTAGAGAGCATAAATACATAATACTGATAGATGATCGCTTATACAGCAGCATTTCAGACATTCAATTATCGTTTGATATATGTAATTTCCGCTTTTCCCACAAACACTAAAATGCATCTTACATTGCAAGCTATTTGAGCACTGTCAGCTTAAATATTTTAATACCTTTTCATATACCCTGTTCATTTATAGTTATATAAAAATGAAGTTAAAAGTGCGTATTGCTGTGACAGTACAAACTTGACACCCAAAATAGTCTAATCAATATCAACAAAGGTAAGCTTCTTTTTATGGCCCTAAAAATAAATGTTCAACTTTATTATCTCCCTCGTTTACTATCCTCAAACAATACCGACCTTTTAATTCTACAGAAAATATGCGCTTTGGCTTGTTGAAGCTGCATACTTCATCTCAGTAGTTTTGACAAGGTGTTCAGAACTTTGTATAATCTTTATCTATCGTGTATGCAGTTAAGTGGTGAAAAAGCGTAAGCGAAATTTCAGCCAAATAAAGACATTATTATTATTTGTGGCCAAACATTTTTAATGTCGGTTTACAAAGAGAATAAATCCGCGGATTTTCAATTCAAGTACAGAACTACAGTATTCGACAATATGTTTTCTGTTTATAAGACTTGCCTCAAAATTAAAATCCATATAAAAGCTCAAAATGTTTCTAGCAAGAACTTGTTGTGTGGTTGGCAGCACTGAGTAGTGACAGATGATTCATGAATTTGTCCATTGATGTAAACACCGCAAAACATAATCAGGGTGACTTTCAAGAAATTCGTGTGAAGAAATTGTTGTAAAACGGGTATAATGATCCTCTGCTGATGCTGTATTATCTCGCATAATGATGCACCATAAAAATTAACGGTACAAATAAAACTAATTTTCTCTCGATTTGCTGTTTTTTTTTCATTCAAATTCATTTGACATTTGAGCAAATATTTTCTATAGATGCACGTATAGATCCATACACGTCAAATGATGAACGCTGAAGAACATCACACATTCACTTGCAAAACCTACTAGTATTTCAGTTCATAATATACTCACTGAGTTTCGTACGAATCTAAAAAAAAAAAACAAGATTGATTTCATTCTAAGTGTCAAAGGGAGACCGTGCCTCGGTGGTTGCATTCAGCTCTAGTTTCCTGAGAAGTGCTTCCGCTTGAGTCAATGGAACCGTCTCTAGATAGGTAACGGCATCCGTACAAGTGTATCTGCTGCTATCCTGTTTAAATGCCAGGCCTAGTGCGATGTTCAGTGCAGATACATCATAGCTATGGCACCCCGAATACCTATTAAAGCAAAACAATTTATATTGTTTGACTTACATCCATAATTTACAAAAACGGGAGGAAGTTTCGATACAGTTAATTGTTGCAAGAGGCGAGTGGATTGGGGAGCTGCTTCGTGTTATAGATAGATAGATAAATATACTAAAAAGTGTACAGTAACATTGTTGTTAGATTTCAAGAGAGCATTTGAGACTATTTACAGGGAGAAATTGTTAACGAAATTGCATTGCTATATATATATATATATACAGGGTGTTCCATAATTATTGCGACAAAATGATAGGGGTTGTAGAGGGCATCAAAATGAACAATTTTGCCTTATAAACCCCTATTCGGAAATATGCCGTTTGGGCTGCAGCAAAAAAAAAGATCAGTTTCTTGAAACAGCTTACCTACAGTAATTGCTCAAAGTGTCCTCCACCTTGCTCAATACACAGCTGTGCACGATTGTTCAATGATCGGCGAACTCTGTGGCATACCCCCCGTATGTCCTGAACATGTCCGGATGCGGCCATCACTCTTCCCAGTAGCTCTTGTTGGTTGGGAACAGGAGTTTCGTACACTAAAGCTTTCAGATGGCTCCAGAGAAAATAATCCAGTGGGGTCAGGTCGGGTGGCCGCGCAGGCCAAGGCACAGGGCCACCTCATCCAAATACTGCCGCACTTGTAAAGAAAAGTGGGCTGGAGCGCCATCGTGTTGAAACCACATGTTTGCTCTTATGTTCAGTGGCACATTTTCTAATAGTTCCGGTAGCACATGCTGTAAGAATCGACCATAAGCATGCCCATCCAAACGTGGTGGAAGCAAATATGGCCCGATGATATGCTTGTCCACAATGCCGCACCAGATGTTAATTGAAAACTGATGTTGGTCTCTATGGATGAGGGTTTTCTTCATCCCAAATGTGACTGTTCTTTGTAAAACAGGACTCGTCAGTGAACGAAACGTAGCGACCAAAGTTTGGTTGCCTCAACTCCTGCTGCAGCCACCAACTACAAAAACGTCGACGCGGCAGATAGTCTTCTGGACCCATGGCTTGGACTTTTAAAAGGTGGAATGGGTGTATTTGCTGGTCATGGAGAACCCGCCAAACAGTAGTTTGAGACGCTCCCATATCATGTGCAATGCTGCCACTGACACGAAGACGTCCATGATTCCTTGCAAAAATGGCGTGATGCGGATGAGGACGTTCTGGAAACCGTTGGGCGTAGATTCGCGAGGCTCGTCTTCCGTTACCACCAGCTTCTCCGTAAATTAAATGCATATCCATAATTTACGATAACAAAAATCTAAAGAGTGCTAGACGAACATTTTGCAGCTGGTGAATTTTTTGTTTCTCCTATGAGCTCTTAAGGTAAAATTAGCGGTAGTGCTCAAACGGCATATTTACGAACAGAGGTTTATAAGGCAAAATTGCATATTTTTATGCCCTCTACAACCCCTATCATTTTGTCGCAATAATTATGGAACACCCTGTATATCAAATAATGACATTGAAACTGCAATAGAGCTATTAAATAATGATATGAAAAACGTAACGAATTGTTTAAATGTAAATAAACTTAAACTAAAAACAATCAAAACAAAATATAAGCTAATAGGAAAATCTTTAGATCAAAATACGATAAATCTTACAATTAATCATGAAAAAATTGTGTCAATCGAATCATTTAAATATTTACGCATATACGTAGACAGTAAATTAAAATTTGAAGGGCACTATGAATATATTATTTCAAAAATATCCAAGAAAATAAATTACTTTTACAGAATTTCGCGTTTATTCTAAAAAAATTGAGTACAACACTATCAATCTTCCTCATTTGTTATATTGTTCGACTATTTTGTTCACTGCAAGTGAAACTGTATTTTAAAAATTGCAAATATTACAAAATAACGCTATGAGAGTCATCTTAAATAAAAATAAATACTAATTTTATGCTGAACGGTTAAATATCAAAAATTTGATAGCCTTCTTGGTTTTCATTTTCATATTCAAGTTGAAAAAGCATCTTCTACCAAATCACTTAGAAAATTTCATTGTATTGAACAATGAGTGCCACAATTATTCTACTGGAGGATGTATAGACTTTCATTTAGAAAACTGCAGTAGCAATATAACAAGCAAATCAGTATTTCAAAAGTGATTGTACGAATTTAATAAATGATGATATCAAGATGTGTGTCAGTTTGAAAATGTTCAAAGGAAAATTGAAAAAATATCTCATGGAAAACCAGAATTCATGGTAGTGAAATTTTGTATAAAAATATGTAGTCTTGAAGACATAATATATTTTGTGATATGGATATTATGGACATTGTAGCATTAATGCTAAATAAATCTGAAACAAACAAACAAACAAAGCTAACTTAACACTGAACTACAGCATAATTACATAATATTATGTAGACCTTAAGTAGAACTCATACAAAGCATTTTATGGTTTACATATTGGAAAGTTTTAAGTTCAAGGAGGAATATCTATGAAATATTTTTCTTTTAATAGTATCAGGGAGACACATGTACATTTTTCACCGTTATAAATTATCGCGCCCTTTACAAGTGTTCACTAATTTATAGATCTTGCTTTCGTCTAATAATGTAACTTATATTGACGTTTCCAAAATGAACAATGATATGACAGTCATAATTTTAAGATTTACAAATAAAGGCATGCATGCAGCTCCAAGACTGCTTTTCGTTATACAGTATATCCAATTAATTTTTCTAGAATATGCACTTTTTTAACAAATTTTGGGAACACACACACCAAAAAGGAATCTACGTATTTCAAATAAGGCAAAGTAACTGCTTAATGCTGTTGTAACTAACTTTTCTCAGAATAAAGGAAATACTTGCTAGTTGAGTATGCAAGTCCCAAAAATTTGATGACGTTTGTATTGTGTATCATTATTTAAATGTATAAAATCAAGGGAGCATTAAATGCTTATAACTGAAATCAATCAATATTTACCTGTATTGAGGTTTTTTGTCAAATTTGCAGCCCGCGGATTGAGCTCCAATAGGAAATATGCAATCCTGAGTGAGGCTACATTGCACCCAGGGCAGCATCACTTGATTATGTATCTGCAAAATAAATTTCCAAAAATTATTAGGTGCATCCGAAACGTCAAAAAACGAAGTTTAGGCGATTTTTATCTGTTTTCCGTGTTTCTGACCGTAGCTCCGCCACCACTAGACCGATTTTCAAAAACTACAAAGCTTTTTCATCCTTAGCACAGTAGTAACCTTGTTTTTTAGCGGGAAGACCGACTGATAGACAGACACCGACGGAAATTAGTGACACTAGTGATCTACATGCAATAACATCGAAAAAACAATCTCACATTTTGCTCGCCAGATTCGGCATAGGAAGTAAACACAATAGATGTGTTATAACATACTAACAACACAGCAATAAAAACATTAAAATACATTAGTTAGACACCATCTCAGCAGACAAGACTGTAGATTTAAAAAAATTGCACTCATATCACTTCATCTCTTGGGAAAGCATGATGAAAGAAAAAGCCACATACAGATACACCCATACTTTTGCATAGGGAGTTGAAAATCAGTACCTACCATTACAGTGTTAACTAAAATCAGCGCATCAGCTCTAACCATCTGCAGGAACAAGAAATTCTCCGCATCAGAATGGAAGTATTCGAACATCTTTTTGTGCGTTAGGCTGGAGACAGGGTTCTTCAGATCAAAAGGCCACGCCAGCACCCCACTCTTTTTCGCCATCTCCTCAAAGAGGCGAGTGATCATGGGATGCGTCACGTTGTGCATGAAACGGTAGCTTGACTCCAGAAAAAATATCGCACCGGTATGGTGTAGAGCATCCTACATTAAATATTCATTTACAAAATACGGTATCTCAGAATTCTGAGGGCATACGAGTACCACTCAAAATAAGTCGAAGATTTCTATGCAAAGTGCGTCGTTTGTCCGTTAGAGGGCATCAGTAGGGTCGACAGATCCTCGGATGGGCATAATTATAACGGTATCAAGTTCTTTAATGAGTCAGTTAGACTTTTCAACATTGCATCGTTCCAGACCACACTGCCATCATACCTAAGGCGAAAAGCTTTTTTTTTACTATTGAAACATTTTGAAACAACGACTTCGTATATATATTTTAGAGTAATTACGTGTGATTTGAACTTGTCTGTATTTTTATCTTTTGAATGTGTCTGTTCGGAGAGTTTTTGAAAAAATTCTGCCATAATTTATACAGGAGTGAGGGTAGTTTTCACCCTGCTTTTTTGTTTTTTGTAAAAGTCAAATATAAGGATGTCTAGCAAAACATGTGTTCCAAATTTCTTTCATAAAAATGGGTTTTAAAAAGAAAACTTTGACGCCCTCTAACGGACAAACGAATTACTCTGTCATAGAGGTTCATCAAGTCAAATCAACTTATTTTGAGTCTAAAAATATGCTGTACTTCTACATTCACGGAATATTGGGACACCCTACATACTGACTAAGTGAATGGGCCTGCTTGTCTGAGTTGATCCATTAAATTTTTTTCGTACATAATCCTTGATGTGGAATTTTAGTTTCCACCCTATAGTCGCCACATAATTTTTAATAATACATGACCGAATGGAACTGGCAGGTAAGTTAGGGCATAAAAGAAATCTTGGGGGCCATTCAATGGCACCTCTTCTACCAATCCATCGATCTGGAAACATCTGATCTAAATATTGTCGAACACGTAATGCATAATGTGGTGAGGCACCATCCTGTTGGAACATCAACCTATTTGCAATGTACCGCCGATCATT
Source organism: Acanthoscelides obtectus (assembly GCA_963669975.1). Taxonomy (NCBI): domain Eukaryota; kingdom Metazoa; phylum Arthropoda; class Insecta; order Coleoptera; family Chrysomelidae; genus Acanthoscelides; species Acanthoscelides obtectus. The sequence continues at coordinate 8,423,113 of CAVLJG010000001.1, read as the reverse complement.
CAATTTTTGTGGCTGCTGTGTATGAACCTCATGATCAATTCTGGGATTAGAATCGGACCAATATCGGCAGTTATGACGATTTACTACGCCATTTAAGAAAAAGGAACATTCATCGGAAAAGCAAGTGTTGAATAGAAAATGTTCTTCTTTTATAATTCGTTCACTCATATCTTCACAAAATTGTAATCGCCGATCAAAATCGTCTTCATCAAGTTCTTGTACCAGGTGAATTTTATACGGATGAAAACTATGGGCCTTTAGAATTACTTATCAAGTAAATTGTTTTAGTCAAATTTCTTCTGAAAGTAGTACAAACTAATCTGATGTACCTATTAAAGTCTACTTTAAGTTTTAAATCAATAAATCTTCAAAACTACTGAACTGAAGCTCATGTATTTTACATCATTATAAAGGGAATTGAAAGACCTTTAAAATAAGGTATCACCCTTTCCATTTAAGATTTTAGGGTTGGTCTCACCCCCGCCCAGGGGGCTGCACGTGTTAACGTGATTTTTTGACAAATTTGTGTCCCCCTCGAAAACAAAATCGACGGGTCTGAGCGTTTTTCCAAAAAAAAACTGAGCTCCCAGTAAATGCGTCTGTTTCGTTTTCGATGCGCCACCCGGCATATATATAGAGTTATTCGTTCTCAGAAATTACCGCTTCCCAATATTCACGTTGGTATCACAAAAAACAGCTAGGGTTGCAAAGAAAAAATAATTTTGAAGATTAAGCTTCCACAACTTCTTATCAATGAGCAACATTTCACTAAAGTATATTTAACAAACAATCATTATTTCATGGGTGCATCTAACGTTAGACATAAATGACACCAGGATAGTGAGTTGAACAGTTTTACAGTTGTAAGCTTCCAGAGTTTCAATGAGAACACAAAGAAATACGACAAGTAAATGTAATAATTATTAAACATAGTTTAGCTGGAAGCTGATTAAAGTAATTAGAGGATTCTTACCTGTATAACAAGCGGCCGATGAGCATGATATTCAGTATTTATATGTGACGGATACTCGGAAAGAACAAAGTTGATCACTTGACATCTAGAGCTATTACAATAGTTTGTAAGCTGCAAATATGAATATTACTTAACAAAGGAAGGAACAGGGAGGATATAAAAATATTTTGCATAGAAGTTATGTGAATAAAATGATATGTTTGATTGTGTAATTTGATTGTTTATAAAGTGTTTGGCAATAAAACTTTCATTTACTAAACCTTGATCCTTATTTTTTTATGAGATTCCATTTTATATCTTTAGTAAACATTTTATGGTACTGTAAAATATCGCTGTGTAACAATACTGAATAAAACTACTCTGAATTTTTCATTTTAGATCCCTAAACCCAGATGATATATCATTATTGACATACCTATATGACTTAGAAATGGGTCCACATTCTGAAATTACTCATATTATGACTATGTCCATAAATTATGAGAAACTCGAAAAATATTGAAAATCAGATGTTATGTTTACATAACTGAAAATCAAGAAATAAAATAATATTTGCAGTTCGAAAATTTCTGTCACCACACTACTTTACTTATTAGTCAAAACGAAGGGTGCCGAATACTCATTTTTTCCAAATAAATGTTTGCCGTTTTTTGTTCTTTTTTTCCATCGGAGCTTGTTATAAATGCTTTATATAAGAGTTGTATAGCTTTTATTACAGACAGCAATGCCAATGTCAGCAAAAATTAAAGAATTATTAAAATATAAATAAATAAATTAAAAGAAAGATGCTAGAACAGGTTTACAAACTGGTTATATCTACTTCAAAAACAATTTTAATGAAATTGTATAATATCTACTATATATGGTTTTAAAAATACTGTTTGTGTGTAAAAAAATGTTTGGAAAACATTGTTGATGGATTGTTTTGATCATACTATATATCTACAGAAATAAATCAGGTTAGACAATATTTTTCTAGAGCTGAATTAAAAAATGCAATTAACATAAATATCACAAAATATTCATAATTAGATTTAAGAAATGTTATTTTTTAATATCCACTTATTCAACTAAAAAAAAATAAATAAATTAGAATATAAGTGTGGGTAGTCAAGAATACCACATATATCTGTATAATCTAACATACCAAGTCTCCCAAAGCACTCACTGTACATTAGTACCAAAAAAAGTGTCTGTATAATAAATAAAATAATTACCATTTTCAAAGCATGGTCACTAATGCCCAAATTATATACAAGAATAGTATTATTTGGTAAAATTTTTGCTACATTAAGTATGAGGCCAACTGCCTGACTCTCTTCTCCATTTGAAACATATGTGACTACCACAGGCAAAGAAGTATTTCTCCAAATGTTTGTTGGATACAGTCGAGGACTTTGTGTGAATCCCAACAGATGTAAGTACTTCTCATCAGCATTCAAAGTTTTTGCTTCTGCATCTCGTAGATTATCCTTGGAAAATGAAAAAATATTATGGCTACTGTACCTGGATAACTTTTTATTAATACTGTACTTAGATAAAAAGCAATAAAGTGAAAAAAAATCAAACTGTGAGGTATTTCATATTTAAAAGATACATATTTTGTATGACGTATTCCAGATAGGTACCATTCCAGAAAGTATTTTCTATCTGGTACTTGAAATATTTACTTTAAAAAAAACTTGTATTTTGTACTCCAGATAGTTCACTGCATTTTGAATATGTGTATTCAAACCAAATTTTCAATGTACAAAGATGATGAACTATTCATTAGTCACATGATTGTATCCACATTAAAAACCAGCAAATAAATTCGGCAGCAACAAAATACTTTCTTTCTTCATCAAACTATACATGGTTTTAGAGCTTTCCCAGAGGTACTTACTTTGAAATTCTTGATTTGCTTGTTGGTAGTTGATACAATGTTCTGTATACTCTCTGGCTTCTGTTGGCCAAATATGATAAATATTAAACTTATAGATACGACCACACATAGTGTTAGCATAAAATTCTTCGTCCGCATTTGTATACATTTACAATTTTACTTTTGTAGATCAGTCTGCCTCTTCCAATATTATCAAAACATCTTTTGTCGATCCATTATCAGCTCATAATCACTATATAAAGTTGGTTATACGTCGATTACCTCATGACTTCTGGAATGTTTGGAATAAATATGTGCATTTGACGAAGGTATTCATTTTAAATCATCTGGCATATAAATATTTTACATCCCTATGGTCAAATATCATATTTTTCGTTTCTCAAAAATCACAGTTTTCTACCCATATTTTTGGTTTTTAACAGTTTTTGACACAAGAGGAAAAGTGTCGGCACGTCGGCGTCATCTGCTGTGTCCATGGTATTATTATTATTACGTCGCTAAAGTTTTCTTCTTTTTTCATGAGGTTGAGGTCGCCACAGTCACGGTCCCGCAGCGGGTCGATTCCCGATTCTCTCAAAAAGAAATGCAGCAAGGTCGCATTTTGGCAACAGCGCTGAATAAAGGCAAATGAACCTTCAAACCGGTCCCACACGATGTGGCGATAGCCTTACAACGTTGGACACATGGCCATTTGCCACATCGCCATCGCGTGGCAGAGCGCTGACGGATTACATGTGTCCAACGTTCGCCACATGACACGGTCGGACTCTTGTCGGTAAATTTGACCCGCTTTAAAGGACGTTACAACGTTGGAAGCATGACTAGTTACGCTCCCACACGAAATGTCATGTGTTTGATGGTTTTAGGTTAGAACCAGTAGCGGCGACCGGCGAAAAACATTATTATTTGTTTGCTGTGATTGTGGCAAAGTAGTGGTATGTGGGAAGTATTTTGATTTGAATACCTACCTATTTATAATTATGTATGTTCCGTAACTAACTTTTGAGGAGAATGAATTAAACTAGTGTACATACCAAAGCATAGGCTGCCATAACAACACTTTTTTCCTATTGCTAATATTTTGTATGTTTCACAGGTGAGTTATGCCTGGCCTAAGGATATGTATTTTAATGAATTATCAAGAGCTTACAGTTGTTTCATTATAATGTCCTGTTGCAATGCAAGACTAGTTGAGAAATATATTAACTTGCATTTCATAACTAACGAAAGTGAATAAATCTATGATATCTCTGAAAGTACTATCAGAATTTTGATGAAATGTTTATCCTAGGTTACTACTATGAAAATGACGAAAAAGCTCTGCAGTTTTTGCAAATCGGTACAGTGGCGGCGTAGTGATCATCTAAAAACAAAGAAAAAACGATCAAACTTCGTTTTTCAACATTTCTGAGGCTTCTGACAGACTTGGGTTTTGGTCGCTGAAGACAGATCTGAAATTATTTTTTGGCGTTCGAAAAAATTGTTTCACCGTTCAACTTGTATAATTTTTCCTTCAGTTGTAAAGGTTCAAGCGCGACACTGACACCGATAATAGATGTTGGCGTCACCAGCGTGTAGGAGGCGCATTGCCAATTGTAGTTATCGAACGTTGCACACAACGTTGTATACGAATACCTAAATAATGTTTTTCGCCGCTACTGGTTCTAAGCTAAATCCATCAAACACATGACATCTCGTGTGGGATCGTAACGAACCTTGCTTCCAACGTTGTAACGTCCTTTGACGCGGGTCAAATTTACCGACAAGAGCCCGAATGTGCCATGTGGCGAACGTTGGACAGTATCGCCACATCGTGTGGGACCGGTTTAAAAGTTAACAGTTTGCCGTGCAACCGTCAACGGCAATGTCGTCACCAGTGTCAACTCTGTCAATATTGACGGTACTGTTTTGTTTGTCAGCAGTGTCAGCGCCCGTTGTGGTTATATATTTTGTGTTGCTCTTATGGTGGTTATATTATTTGATAGTTACATTCCCTTTTCCATATAATTTTGGCGAGAATACAGCAAAAATGTCTTTAGCAGATGAGCTACTAGCGGATCTAGAGGATAACGATCATGATGATATAGAAGATGAATTGGCTACGGATGATGGAACTCCTGATATTCAGGAAGAAAAGCCAGACATCAAAGACTTGATGATGGATGTGGATACTACACAAATTATGTCCGTAAGAGACCTTTGTAAACTTAGAGACTCCGAAAAATTGAGGAACATAATGGAGCAGATACAAGATTATGCCATGAAATCCCGAAGAGCCATAGATATCATAGGACCTGTAGAGCAAGACCCTGAATACCAGCTTATTGTAGAGGCAAATAATCTGGCACAAGATGTGGATAATGAAATCCTTGCTGTTCACAAATTTGTCAGAGATAAATATTCTAAACGATTTCCAGAACTTGAGTCTCTAGTAGTAAATCCATTGGAATATGTACGTACAGTCAAAGAACTGGGTAATGACTTGGACCAAGCAAAAAACAATGAAATATTGCAACAATTCTTGACCCAAGCAACAATTATGGTTGTGTCAGTGACAGCCTCTACAACGCAAGGAACAATGCTGTCAAAAGAAGAAAAACAACAAATAGATGAAGCATGTGATATGGCAATGGAGCTTAATAACTTCAAGCTGAGAATCTATGAGTATGTAGAAAGTCGAATGGCTTTCATTGCACCGAACTTATCTATAATTTTAGGTGCTTCTATTGCAGCTAAAATCATGGGTGTGGCAGGTGGTTTGACTAGATTATCAAAAATTCCTGCATGCAATGTATTGCTTTTGGGCCAGCAGAAAAAGTCTCTGTCAGGTTTCTCCCAAACAACAATGATACCACATACTGGGTTTATTTATTATTCTGAGATTGTACAGAATACGGCACCAGTAAGTATTTTATTAGATGATTTCAAGAAACAATAAGGTCTATGTGTACAACATTTATTGTGGTCCATATCATGCTAATAATGTTGGTTACGTTTTTTTAGTGTTAGTAGATTTTTACATAACCTTATACATCAATAAGTATTGATACCTATTAATATAAACTGTAATGCATAACTAAAGAGAGAATACATTTAGAATGTCTTGAATTCACTGATCAGCTGCATTGAAAATATGTTCCTCCTGCGTTACCGGTAGAAAATATTGATTTTTCCTTTTGCAGCACCACATAACTTTACGAGATCAAAAACAAAAAAGAAAGTGCTGCAACTAAATGAATCAATACTGAAGAAGCATTTTTTTTAAGATTACTCTATAAAGGCCAAAATATACTCAAATGGTTATGCGTGTTAAGGTAGCTCAAAAAGCTGGCTCCACAATCCTACCTGCGGACTGAATAAATTCTGTCCACCTGCGATATGCTGTGTCCATAGTGTTACTCATAGAAGCCCGTGACGCGCATACGAGGTGAGCACGTTAATTATGTATATTCTATCTCTGCCTACGAGTCTTATGCTATTTCAGTATTGCATTAACTGGTTCTGCAGAGTTTGTAGGTTCGTATCTAAAGCTAGTCGTACTCTGCAGAACCAGTTAATGCAATACCGCAAGACTGATAGGCACAGATAGAATATATATAATTACTGCGTTCACCTCGTATGCGCGTCACGGGCTTCTATGAGTAACGCTTCGGCCACAGCGTATCGCAGACGGACAGCATTTATTCGGTCCGCTGGAATCTAGCGGCGGGTAGGATTGTGGAGCCAGCTTTTGGAGCTACCTTTTCTCCTACTGTGCTAGATAAGCTGTTAATTTATGAATCATTTTTAGGATCTTAAAAGAAAAGCAACTCGTCTAGTAGCAACCAAATCGACTTTGGCAGCAAGGGTAGATGCTTGTCACGAAGCTCCAGATGGTTCAATTGGAAGGAGATTCAGGGATGAAATTGAAAGGAAACTGGACAAACTGCAAGAACCGCCACCAGTGAAGTTTGTGAAGCCACTGCCAAAGCCTATCGATCAATCGAAGAAGAAAAGAGGTGGTAAAAGGGTGAGAAAAATGAAGGAGAGATATGCTTTGACTGAATTCAGAAAGCAAGCAAACAGGATGAACTTTGCAGATGTAAGTTATTTTGAATTATATTTCCTCATAATATACAAATCTGCACCCAATATAGGGGCTGAATGCTTTAAGATGTCACAACATATGGTAGTAGTGACCAACGGTACCTGGCCAATTGGTTTTCATACTTACTAAGTTACTACATGGTTATTATGAGCGAAATTACGAAATAATAAATTATTGCTCAAAAATGTAAGAGCAAAACAATTAAAACATCAAATAAATATTTATTCCACATACCTACATATAAAGAATATCTTAAACAAATCATATATTAAAACCATCAACTCAAAAACGCCTTGTGATTGTTTACTCCCTAGTAACAAACTTTGAGTCCCGTGGGTCAACATATGATCTCTGAGGATTGAGTACCTTTGAGGAATAATCCCCTTGGTTTTTAAACAAGCATTTACTTAAAAAAAATTTCAGCATTTTGAATGTTTACACGATTTACAAAATTGTCAAAATAACAAGATTTTCTAAATTTTTAGAACTACTAAAATTGTCAGACTTCCCAAAATTTACTAATTTTTGAAACTTTCAATATTGTATCAATGTTAAAAATTAACATTAACTGTATGCACCACATATGAGCAATTCCATTTTTATATGGGCACTGAATATGACGTGTTGACTATTGAGAACATCCTATACGCATTGTTCCCCGCGAATTTTATACGTTTTTCCCATTTAAACTGAATCCGCAGAATTGCATCTATAATTACCATTATTCATCGGCTTTTATCGATCTATATGCAAATATTTACCACAAAACATGAAATGAGCCACATCACTTACGCATAGACGTGTTTTCCTATCTATTCTGTTGAAAAAAGATCCCTATCCCAAAGTACAGCCAATCAACATATACCATCACCCTCGTTCAAATTTCCCGCCGTCTGATCCGCCAATCATAGCACGCGGTGGGCGGTGAACGTGGCCTTACAATTGATGAACATTTAGAAAGATCTAATTTCGAATTTGCAGGAAATGTATTAGCTGAAGTTCAATGGAAATTGATGGCTATAATGTTAATGCAAAATATGTTGGGGCAGGTGAACAAAATCTTCCTGATTTTCCAGGCATTAAATGGTATTCAGAACATGTGCGTGAGAGTCAATACTTGCTTCAAATTGTAAAATATAGAAATACAGAATGCTGTCGTCCAAGAAGTGGCCTATTTAGATTACTAGACAATAGTTTTCTTCCACCACCTGAAAAGTAAAACAAGCAGTTGATGACTTGGTTTTGGATGAAGGAGGGCAATTTCTTAATCTTCCAGTCAATTTAGCTCTACGCTTAAGTGCTTCATGCAAAGATTTCCTGCAAATACCCTACGATTATTTTTGTCCGACTGTAAAATTGAGGCTATCAAGTCGAACATGCAAAACGTGTGGTCTTTAGCAATCTAAAATATCCATAAAAAAGTAAACACGCACACTGGTAGGAAAGTTAGAAACGCTGCTCGTCGTGCTAATGAACTGATGTCATCGAAAATTGAATTTAATATATGTACCAAAAATTTAAAATAAGTTTGTTATGTTAGTAAGATATAATATTTTTGTCCTTTACTCTATGTTGAATACCATATCAGTAAAATATAATCTCTATCCTAAATCTATTTTCTTATTTTTCAAATTATACTTATAACGTTATATTTATAATATTTAAAAAAAACAATACATTAATTGACAAATGTTTACGTAAGCATGGGGGGAGGGGATAAGATCTTTGCTTACTTTTGCTGGCAAGGGGGATGGGGGGTAAATAATTGTAATAAATCTGCTTACGTAATACTTGAATGGTCCCTAAGTCAAGTGATAGAGTGCCTCAAAGCCTATCGAATGAACAAGGTGTTAGCACTAACCGTTTCAATTTAACAATCTACTTCTGTATCTGCAGCAGCACTGTCAGTATGTTAGTTTTTGCTAATACAGTTTAAACCTTTAAGATTGAAGATGACGCATATCAAGAGGACTTAGGCTACACTAGAGGCACAATAGGCAAAACTGGTACTGGAAGAATTAGGTTACCTCAAGTGGATGAGAAGACAAAAGTGAGGATATCGAAAACTCTTCAAAAGAATTTACAGAAGCAACAGATTTGGGGAGGTAGCACTACAGTAAAGAAACAGATCTCTGGCACAGCTTCCAGTGTGGCGTTCACGCCGTTACAGGGACTGGAAATTGTGAATCCGCAAGCAGCTGAAGTGAAAGTGAATGAAGCAAATGCAAAGTATTTCTCAAACACTTCAGGATTTTTGAAGGTGGATAAGAAAGATTGAAATTCTTATTTGTAATCAACTTATGAGTACAGTGAATAATGTCTGATTAGGTGTATTGTAATGAATGTATAATAATTAAAGTTATGGAATTTCCAGTTTGCAACTTTTTACTCTTAGGCACTGTTTGCTCCAAAAGCAACCCATGGATACTATTACTCGAGAAGATAAACCCACGTGCATACAAACAGTCTTATCTCTTGGCACGCGCGGCCTCAGTCGGTGACTAAAATTTCCAGAGAATATTTATTAATATATTTAATTATACTCTACCAACTGACATTCCAATTACTGGTGGAAATACAGCAAGGTAACAAATACACACTATTTAAGCCCTATGGTTACATGTTTGTTTGATTTATGATGTGAATGGTTTTGTATTAAACATATCAAAATACTCCTGAACATTATTATAAAATGAAATTGAATTGAAACACAGATGTGTTAAGTTTAAATGTAAAAACGGAATAGGAAAAGAGCACAAAACATGAGAGAAGCGCAAGAAAAAAAAACATGAATGCATAGATCACAGAATAAGTAAGAGGACAAACTATCAGCGTCAGATTGACTCCATGTTACTATATAACCGATATCCTCTTACTGACAAATAGTATAATGTACAAATACAGGGTGGCGCATCGAAAACGAAACAGACGCATTTAATGACAGCTGTTTTTTTTTTTTTTGGAAAAACGCTCAGACCCGTCGATTTTGTTCACGTTAGCATGTGCAGCCCCCTAAGCAGGGGTGACACCACCCTCAAAATCTTAAATGGAAAGGGGGGTCCAGTGATACCTTATTTTAAAGGTCTTTCAATTCCCTTTATAATGATATAAAATTAATGTACTTCAATTCAGTGGTTTTGAAGATTTATTGATTTAAAGCTTAAATAAAACTAATACATCATAATTACTGGAGATCAATACATTTGGCAGCAAAGTAATTTAAAAATAAAGAATGAACTGACCCGTTAAATGTTGAAAACGGCCACCATGCCTCTCCATGCAATAATAACGATTTTACTCAAAACGTTGCCGCATATTTTGCAATATTTGAGGAGTAATTTGAAGGCACTCATTCACAAGTCTTTGTCGCAGGTCTTCTAATGATGTCTGCTGAGATAGATTTTGCTTTTTAAATGACCCCACATAAAGAAATTCAAAGGTGATAAATCTGGCGATCTTGGGGGCCATTCAATGGCACCTCTTCCACCAATCCATCGATCTGGAAACGTCTGATCGTCTGATCTAAATATTGTCGAACACGTAATGCGTAATGTGGTCCTACAATTGTACGAACGACTGACGATACAGCACCTAGTCATTTTTGTTTTAACTAGTTCATTTTGGGGAAGTAATCATTCGGTATTCTACCAAAGTTATCTACAGCATCATAGTTACTACCCAAGTTTAGTAAATGTTTATACACATTGACTTGGCTTTTTCTAGCCGCACAATGCAATGGTGTCAGGCCATATCTATTAGTACAATTTACATCAAATTTCAAATCATCTACTAGGAAAGTAATAATTTCCAAATGACCCTCGCTTGCAGCTAGATGTAACAAATTACAATCAGCATTATTTCTGACATACTGGTTTGTCTTTCTTTGGATCAGCTCCTTGCAAACGTCAATATGGCCACCTGAAACTGCTTCGTGCAATACAGTACTGCCGCAGTTGTCCCTGTCATCCACTTCCAAACCTAAATCTAACAATAATATCACCACCGCTAAGTGTCCATGTAAGGCTGCTATATGCAGGCCAGTCCTACCATTTCTTGTCTTTTCCGTAATGTAAAGACCATGTTCAATAAGCACCTTCAATATCTCAATGTTCCCCTCGCGTGCTATTAGATGAAAGCAGGTCCAACCATCTTTGTTTTTACAGTTCACTAGAGCACCGTGGTTCAGTAAAACCTGGAAGATATTAGTGGTGCTATAGCGATAGAGTTGGTATCATCAATTTGTGATTTGACATAGCCCTCTATCTATTTTCTTCAGCCAAAATAATTATGATATTCAGATAGAAAATATATATATTAACCAAATTTCAATCCCATTAAATAATAATAAGTCTGCATTATCCGCAGAACAAAAAAACGGTGCCTAGAGGCACATCCAATTCTACTAAAATTTTTCCAATTTTGATAGCTGCTAGTATCAGTATCGACAGCCTTTCGTAAACCTAAGAAAATTCCTATAATCTTTTCACCTCAAAATCAAGACATTAAAAACAGTTTGATCTAGCTATAATTCACATTACACTATGTAGCAGCTAAAATTATAAATCACATACCTGAACAGTTTTGGTAGTATCTTCTAGATCAGTTTTTGTACAAGCAAGCATCAATGGCGTCCAATCGGCTTTTTTTAAAGCATTTACATCAGCACCGTGTTTGAGAAGCCTCTCACAAATGAGATGGTTTGAATTCTGTGCAGCCTCATGAAGTGCGGTTTTCCCGTCTTTGTTCTTACAGTCAACAGACTTTGGTGAGAATTGTGTAAGAAGAAAATCAATTATATCGACGAAACCGTGCCTTGCTGCACAATGAATTAAGGTATCACCTGTTTGATCATAATTCAATTCGGTCCAGTGAATTTTATGACTGAAGAAAAACTCTACGATAAACTTTGTGTTACCATTTTGGGCTGCTTTTAACACTCTCAGAAAATCGTTTTTAGAACACATACTTCATATGTTTTCTACCATTATTTAAATAGTTCAATGATTTTGCTTTGATGTTTACAAATAAAAACACCGGAAAAAAAGGTTACGTCACGTTGACAGTAATGACAGTTCATGTGCTGTTGCCAGATCCTGATTTGTTTTCTTATAAATGAAGTCTAGAAACAGGATGTAAAACTGCCTAATAGATTTTAATTAATTCCTATAAAGATGAAGTTAGTACTATCAGCTATCAGTATCAGTAGGTAAGGAGGGTTTGGCTCTTGCAAATGCAGTGCGTAGGGTATATACATGCACGTGGAAGAGAGACGGCATATGCGCAAAAACTGAAATGCATTTCTGATGTAATGGACTTGTGCACGTTCATGAAGACAGCAACAGAGAAGCCACATGCGCCGAACCTGAAATTCATTTCCTGTGCAATGTATATACCAAAGAGCCACATGTGCAGGACCTAAACAATGCATACAGAAATAGCCCGCCTTAATTCTCGGAACTTTTAAGTTTAACCTCCTATCTCTAGTCTTCGTGGCTTGGCTAAAGCACTGGATACTGGATATTCTACACTTCTATAGGGAGCTTCAGAATACAGTGGCAATTCATTTCTATGGTATAAAGTATAATGGAGGTACATTATTAATAAAAAAAACTCGACTGCACCAACTGAAAAAATGAAGCTTGGTTATTTTATCGAATCTCAAAATCCAATCTGTTTGTGTTACACCTCAAGGAGCAGAAATTTTACTTTATATAATTTTAATGTGCCTCATTATTAACACGAATCTGGAAATACCTACCTCATAGGTCAAAATTCATCAACAACAGTTTAAGCTAGAATAGAAATTTCAATAAGACATCATGAAGGTCTATAGCTTTTATCTAAGGAGGCAGTCCAAAATATTATAAAACTGTATAATCTATAGGTTATTCATTCCAAAATTTGCAACCAGTAGCTTCATGTGTTTCGAGTTTATAAGATTTTGTCAGTGCTTGAAATTAGAGGTGACTGGGATGCTGAGTACTAAAAATCAATCCTTACAAAAGGCCCAGAAGCACTGTGTAGATTTTATCTTTTTTCTAGCTTTGCAATTATATAGCAAAATGAACCTGAAATTAATGAAAATATTGGAGAGTTTTTAGTGCATTATTACTATTATCAATCACAGAATGACAAGTGACCACAAAAAGCAACAGAACTACAATAAAAAGCCACCTTTTGTCACATTGCATTTATAACAAAAATCAGTACAATACAATCCATTTAGTACACACTGCATGTTTCTTGCATTCATTATTATCTGTGATCTAAAATTCATATTTCTATAAGATAAATGATGTTGAAGGGCACTGTGGTATAGCCAATACATACAAATTTTTTTGTGGCCAAGACTATACACCCCAGTATCTTAGAAATTGGGTAATTGTATTAAATTTTCAATGAAACAAGGGTTTTTACAATTAGAATATTTAAATGATTGAAAGCATAAATGGGTTTTTGATTTTTATTCAGTATAAAGGTCAAAAAAATGAGAATTTGAACTAGTACTAAATTACATAATCAAGTTGATCACAGCTCCATAATAATTCTAGCAATGCACAATGAATATGCCCTCATTTTTGAGCTTTTGTTTCTAGATGCAGTCCATGGATTTTACCAATTTGCTCTTTCAATGTCTCATACACCAACTTATGCTGTTTTGTAATATTTAATCCTGAGAACTCCTTGGTTTCCACATAAATGTTGAACATGGCTCCACATCCCCCAGAAGTGTCTTCTACTGTGACTGTAGCATCTGGAAATCTTTGCTTCAATTTGTCCAGAATAACTCCTTCGTTCACAGGGCCGTTTTCTTTGACTGTTTCTGCGTAATTTGCTAATGGAAGAAACTGTACAAGGACTAAATGAATTTCAATATACAATCTGTGTTCTTACCTTTACACCCTGATTTATTTTGAGGCTGCTCCTGAGGAGAAATGATTTTATTGACAACATTTTCAACTATTTTAATTTAGAATTTGTACTATTTTTTCATTTTTCAAAGGCAATTGAAACTATAAACAAATGGTCAATTCAACAATCCAGGTTAATTTTCCTTGAACCCTGGCTGTCAAAAAAGTAAGTACAAAACATGTGGCTGTGGCCAGTGTTGCCATGTATAGTCGATCTGTTTTCTGTAGATTTGTGCGAAATATTTCCGTAGACTATAAGCCGGGAACACACTTGACGTTTTTTCCGATCGGTTTTTTTGCCGTCGACGCTATAACAAAATTGTAGCATTATACACTTGGCGGTAAAATATCCGTCACAACCACACCACCATCGCCAGTCGATCACTGACCACCATGCAGCAAGTCTCTATTGTCGTTTTATCATATTGTTATGTGTATTGACATGAACAGAGAACAACATCTCGCATTATTGTTATTTCGTCGTCGATTGAAGGGGAAGCAAAAACATTTGGATGCATCCGTTCGAGACAAACGTCATGCTACGCATTCCTTGTGGCGTTCCGATCTTTCCACTGTCACTTACAACACACCCATTTCGGCAATGATCAACGCACATCACAGTGCGCCGTTGGTAGACTGAACGATGAGTGTGTCTGTCTCCATGTGAGCGGGTGCATTCTATCGTCGGCGTTAAAAAATCCGATCGTCCATTTTTCCGCTGAATGTGTACGTCGCAATAAGATCCCGCCCCCACTGGTACGGCGTCAGTTTTTCTACTGTTCCGCGTCAGCGTTGTATTTTTGCCGATAATGCAGATTTCTCGATTTTACGCAGATAAGAAGACCTTGGCGTTGCCCGTTCATCCATAGAACGTTTCCTCCAAATTTGAGAAAGTTTTATGTACCTTGAAGAATTTTAGGAGGATAAAATATTGTTTTTTTTTGGGAAAATAAAATCGTTAAGTATTTTTCAGGTGTTTTAATCCCTTGTTACACTGCTAAATAACAATTTAACCGTTCTGCAGCTTTTTCTTTTCCCTTGTCGCACACATCTCCACAAAAAAATCTACGCTGACCCATCTTTTCTTTATGTCAATTGTAGGTTGGTAGACATGCATCACAGTGATAAAACACAAAACATGAGAATAATAATTTGTAAGCTGGCCGCTATCTTTGTCTCACACGCGTGTTTCGGGAGAAAGAACTAGATGATTACTTGTCTTCTCCGCAATGTTGTACTGACTTGTTCGCCTTGTATATCCGCGGGTCCGCGATTTTTGAATCCACAAATGGCGAAGTGACAGCGAATGCGCGTATCGTTCTGCGTTCGTCGTGGCTCAAGAAACAAGTTGGTCTGAGAACAAATAGTCTCACTTCGTTGGAAAAATCTATTATTTTTTATTTCATGCCCCCCCTCTCTTCGTCAGCTAGTCCAACCCCCGCACCATCCCGCCATGGAGTACTCAAATCTGGAGAATTTTTGTCCTTGCTTTTTCTGTTTGATATATTTGGCAACGTTGCATCAGTGACACTTGACATCCGCGACATATGACATATCCTTCAGTTTCCGGCGGCCATATTGTAAACGTCTGTGGAACATTTATTAGCCGTTTTCTACATTCGTTACGAAAACCTCGGAAAAACGACGAAGCTAGTAGATAAATGTAAATCTTGTTGCACCTTAAACCGAACTAAAGATGGCTCGCTACGGTCAAAGACCAGAAAACGCTTTAAAACGCGCTAACGGTGAGTCACTTGTAGGCTGACCCCCCATATGGTGATGGTTCATTGCCGGTATTTTTTCAGAATTCATCGAGGTAGGGAAACCTGCCAGAGCTTTGGATACACTACAAGAGGTATTCCGCAACAAAAAATGGGCATACAATTGGTCAGAATCGGTGTTGGAGCCGATTATGTTCAAATATTTGGACCTCTGTGTGGAGCTGAAAAAGTCGCACATCGCCAAGGAAGGACTGTTTCAGTACCGGAACATGTTCCAGTCCGTGAACGTGGGCTCCTTAGAAAACGTTATAAGAGGGTATTTACGGATGGCTGAGGAGAAGACTGAGAATGCAAGAGAGCAATCAGCTCAGGCTGTGATAGATATTGATGATCTTGATAATCTAGCAACTCCTGAAAGTATTTTGCTAAGGTACGTGGGAATAGTTTTCGATATACATTATATTGAGCATGATTAGCCAATATCAAAGTGGTCGGATGATGCTGAATAGCAGTAACGATACCACAGGTTATAGGTACACTACAGATAATACTCTCTTAACTACTTGCTAGTCCTACTTGTGGCAATGCTGTCTGAAGAAAGAGATTTTAACAAGCCACAGTAAGCAATTTTTTTACGGTATGATATATCGTCTTTTCCACAAATATCCATTACTGTAGAATCATAGTTGATTATCTAGTAATATATCAAAATTTCTCAAATGTCACATAATTCTGATGGATCCATCAACTACAGCTACAGATTCATTTTGTACTTGTTAACAAGTGTCGTTTAAAAAAGTTCATTTGCATACAAAAACTAGAGACTACTAATAATGTCATTAGCTAAATGGCTGTTCATCTCAGTAGACTCAAAATGTGATGGTTACTCGTGAAACAAGGTTTACACCATCTTCTCATACTTTTATTGCGTCCATTTCTGAATTTTGATCAGAACAGGGGAAATGGATTGCACTGGATTTTAACTTGTGATTGCAATTATTAGTCTTCAGTATTACCACTTAAGGAAAGGCTTATAGATACAACCCATTGATTAGATAAGCAACTTAAGGTTAGAAAAAATTTGAATTGCAAGAATACATTTTTCTTTTGTTACTAAACTAAATTGTGCAATATTCTGTGCAGGGCCATAAAAGTCAAATGACTATGGGAAGACATTTATGTTTTCAGGATAACTTCTCTTAAGGTATAAACTGCATTTTTTGTGGGTACAGTGGCAATTGGTGAAATAAGCAATTTGAGGTTAGCAAAAATTTCAATTCATTCAAGAATTCCTTCAGTTAATAAAATTGTATATGATTATGTATCTTATACAGGGTGACTTCGAAGTTGAGTCATTTATTTTAACAGTGAGTAGATCTGATCAAAAGAAATGTTTTTTCCTTTACCATTTTTCTGGTAAAATTAAAGTAACAAAGTTATAACCCTTTGGAAGTTTGAGTACCGCCCTGTCTCAATAATATCATGTGCTCGTGTTTGGCAACAACGGATATAATCCGCCTTATCGGTTCATCGCATCGGAAACAAAAAAGCGAAGGAATTTGGAATGATGTTTTTACAATTATGTTATTCAGTTCAGTTATACATACAGTCAGTGTCAGTCGCGTGTGAATAGTGTCTGTTGCGTGGCTCAAACGAAATAAAAAATGGCACATGTTTATGCGGATTGGTTTCCCAATCGAGTGCAACCAACCCCTCATGCCTTTGTTAATGTAGTACAACGGGCTCGTGAATCAGGTGACTTAAGACCTCACAGGGGACCTCACGATCAAATACAGGTCCGCACTGAAATACTTGTCGGGAGGATACTTTATAAAACAAGGTAAACATTTTTTTTTATTTTTACACACATATTTTGGTTTATCTTCCTTCTACAATCATTATCTGAAAATTAATGACTCAACTTCAAAGTCACCCTGTATATTGCAACTATAGGGAGGTACTATACAAAAGTGAATTACAAACACATGTTAAGACAGTCTAGACATTGTGATCTAAAAATCGCCAATTCTAAGAGGAATTTCCTATACTTAGGCTCTTTACCAAGTTAGGATAATTTACATGACATTTATTTAAAAATAAAAACAAACAGATTAGCCATTGTTACATATGCTACAAAACACTAAATGTCAGCACACTTTGCAAGAATGCATGATCATAGATAAACAAAAAGGCAAAAAAACCAACATATTAAAATACATATGACTACGAGCCCCTTCCCACTTCAGTTGGTCCACTTCAAGATTTCTATCAAAATATGCCTTTATAAACTAAACATGATGAAACTATTTACTTCTAAAACAATTTATTTTCTCAAAAACATTTTAGATACACTCTAGTCGTAAAAAATACATATTTGAAATCACTTAGACCTATAACTATTAGAACATCTGAAAAATAAACAATGTGCGAATAAATGCGCGAAGTTAACAAAGCAACAATTGAAAGATTACCATTGGGTAACATCACCTTTATTTATTTTCTTCCATCCATTTTATAGCCTTTTTTGAGGTATGGCACGCTGCACCATCTTGCTGAAACACAAAATCTTGGCCATATGTCAAACATTCTTCCATCACTGGAAAAAGCGATTCTTCTAAAATTGCCAAATATTTGTTTGTATCCACATTTCCATCAATAAAATGAAGTTTTCCTACTCCTTTTGATGACTTACTGCTCCAGACCATAATGGATGCTGGAAATTTCACTTTTCTCTTCAGACAGTCACCTTGGAATGCTTCATTTTTTTTGCGAATAACTCTACTGCGACTGCCACCAACACAAACTTCGAATCGGGCCTCATCACTCCATTGTATTGCACACCATTCTTGAGGTGTCGATTGTCTATATCCTTTAGCCCATCTAAGTTGATTTTTCTTTTGCAGTGGAGTTAATAGTGGCTTTTCTTTGGCCTATAAACAAGTTGTGCAACTTTAGGGTTTTTACTTCACTTTTTCTTATAAGAAAACTTACCTTACAAGTCCTAAATCCCAGTTTGTGGGTCTCTCTATGAGTTGTGGACCTCGAAATTCTCCTTCCAACAGCGTGACTCCACAGAGCACTTAATTGTAAATAATTTTTCACGATTATTCTTCTTAATGCTCTTCGTTCGGCATTTGTGATATTACTTTTTTTCACAAATCATGGCTTAATATTAACTGAACCAGTTACGTTATATCTTCTAACAATATTTCTCACACTGTACTGCCATAAGTCTAACAAAGTTGCAATTTCTGAGTTTGATTTCCCAGAATTACAAAATTTAATTATTAGTAACCGAATTTTCTCACTAATAACCTTTTCTCTACCCATTTTGAAAACCTTAACTACCCAAAACTATTTTGAATGTATTCTGACAGCTGTGATTAATAAAAACAATTGTCATGGCTTTTATTTTTCACAGCCACCAGCATTATAGACTTATTTTGCATTGAAATGAAAATAGGTTGATATGCTGTAATTGCAACATGTGTTATTTTTATGCTGCAAATTTGATTAGGGAGTGATAAAGTTGGTGTTTTCTACTATATATTATCAAAATATTCATTGCTAATATTTTAAACCTATAACACCCTGCTACATTTTTATTATTTGTGTTAGATAAGAAAAAAGCTAAGATTTCAATAGTTGGGCCAACTGAAGTGAGAAGGGGCTCGTATATTACAAAAATATGGTAGTAGCACATGAAACAGATGATAATAAAACATAAGCAACAAACACAGAAATCTACATTTTAAAATACATATAAATATAAATGGTTCATCTGTAATCCAATTTAAAAAACCATCTTGATAAAGAAATGGCCCATGAGCAAAATGCATTCATTCATTACACTGTGTAATGTTTAGTAAAATAAATAATACAAATATATCATTGGTTGTAGTTTATGATATATTTTTATGTAAAAAAACTTGATAATCAACCTGTTTGTCTTACAATTTATCACCATTGGTCAATTGATCATCAGAAAAGCTGACCAAAAGCTGCAAAAAAATGGTGTAAAAAATGAGTTTTTATTACGATATGAATCGGTATATCTATAGTTTTATATTACAGTGCAGTCTCTGGAGAAGATGCCCAGGATCGTTCAGACCGAACTATCCTGACACCGTGGGTGAAGTTCCTCTGGGAGTCGTACTGCCAATGCCTTGAGCTACTTAGAACTAATGCTCATGTAGAAAACCTTTATCATGATATCGCTAGGATGGCATTCCAGTTCTGCCTTAAATATAATAGGAAAACTGAGTTTAGAAAGCTGTGTGACAAGCTTAGGAAACATCTAGAGGATATTTGCAAGTTGCCACAGCAGGTAGCCAATGTGTCCATGTCAAAACCTGAAACTCAACAGCTCAACCTAGAGACACGTCTGCATCAGCTGGATTTTGCCATCCAGATGGAATTGTGGCAGGTAATTTCGTTTAGTTCTACTTCAAAAATGAAAATAGTATGTTTATCCCTCTCAGGTTAACAAAATAAAATATTATCCACACATTTACTTCTATAGAAGGTCAAAATGTTCATATTTGAACGTAAAATTTTCCGTTTTTTTGATTTATGGTCAAAAAATGGAGGTTCCATTTAAAAAAATCGACTAGACCTTCAAACGACCTTGAAGATCAAGGTCAAATTCAAGTCTTCGTTAGCTGGCGAAAACTACTATCAATCGCCGGGTTTAGTTTTTTCGTACCATTATTAGTGGGGTTCCGGAATTTCAATAGTAACAGTAATCTCGGTTAATGAAGATATGCGACATAATCGAATGTTTGAAAGTGCATAGAATATCCTCATAAATAGAGTCCCGGTATTCGAAGTTTATACTAAAGGGTAGTAGGGGGGGCTAATGTATCTACGGCATTAAAAAAAAAAACATTGTTTAAATTGAAAATGCTACAGCTGTTTCCGAAAATCTGGCTCCGCGGCTATTACCATTGGATCTGAAATGATCTGCTATCCCCCCATTTAAATTTATGACCAATATCGGTCCATAATTTCCAAGATATTTGACCGTTTCTAGATGTTTGACTAACACTGTATGTTTCCTAAAATATTTTTCTTTGTAGGAGGCTTATAAAGCAATCGAAGACATCCACAATTTGATGAACCTGTCAAAGAAAATGCCAGTACCGAAGACAATGGCAAATTATTACCAAAAACTTGCAATGGTATTTTGGAAGGCTGGTAATTACCTCTTCCATGCAGCCGCCCTCTTTAAACTGTTCCAGTTATCCAAAGAGATGAAGAAAAATATCACACCTGAAGAACTGCAAAGGTGCGTTTTTTTTTATATTTAAAAAATATACCAGGGAGCAAATTGAAATTACTACAAATAGAAAAAAATAAAGCCCCAACGTTTGTTTATACTATCGGCTTCGTTCTTCCACTTGATATTGAATTTATGTTTTAAACTCATTTGTGCAATGTTTAACTACATGCCATTTTCCAATTTTCAATTGCCAGGAATTCTTTAGCCAATCCACTCGCGATATATTTTTTAACATACCAAGTATGATATAAAATACCTTTCATCCATTACAGAGACGGGTGAACGTCGCTTTTAATATTTTATATTCTCATTGACTTATAAATCCTCATTAAACTTTAACACTATTTTTTTTGTTTAATTCCAGAATGGCATGTAGAGTATTAATAGCTACACTTTCAATACCGTTGCCGTCAGCCCATCCGGAGTTTGATAGGTTCATTGAAACTGACAAGTCTCCATTGGAGAAAGCACAGAGACTCGCAGTTTTGTTGGGCCTTTTCCAGCCACCTACTAGAGCAAGTTTGCTCAAAGATGTGGTATGTATTTAACACCTTAAACGTTTTAAGAAAGTAATGAAAAATAATAATAATAATTTATTAGGTGAACCATGTGGCACTAAGATGGTGCTTCCCTTTGATCACTGACTTCGGACATCTGGAACATCTTAACAACCACTTGATGTAATTAGCATTCATAAATGGCAGTTTAAAAAATCAGCCTTAGCAAAAGTGCTTCTAGCAGTGGTTCTAGTGGTTTCTACTAGGACACATGTTGTTCTGCTTACTGTTAGATTGCATTCTTCCCTTTTCTAGGCGCGACCAAATTTAGTGCCAAGAAAAACAGCGGCGAAACAAACAACGAAGATCAAAGTGAAAACAAATAAACAAAAAATCTACCATTTACAGTGAATATTAAGTCAAATTTGTGATTCAAAAAATCTGTCAGAATAAAGATAATCATGATTTTTATCAACCCTGTTGGGGAATACGTTAATCAGTATAACACTATTTTCTCATTTCCTTTCACTGTTACTTTTGTCATTAGGTTCGCGTGAACGTGGTGAATTTAGCCAGTCCTCAACTCCAAGAGTTGTACACGTGGTTGGAGGTCGATTTCCATCCCCTATTGCTGTGCGAAAGGGTGCATGGGGTCATAAAGACACTAGAGGCAGAGGAGAATTCTCTCTTGCAACAGTACGTACCTGCTTTGCAAGATGTTACTCTGGTGAGGCTTGTGAGGCAGATCGCGCAGGTTTATCAGACCATTGAATTTGCAAGGTGAGAAATGATAGTAGTAGTATTTTATTCAGCCAAAATACAAACACGTGGTTCAAATGGCAAGTCACAAAAAAGAATGAACATGAAAAAAAATGTGTTATCCGAGGATATATTCATAAAATGTGCAATAATGAATTTAAATGTGAAATTATATGTTATTACTAAGGTCCGGATTTTTATGTGGTATAAAACTGCAAAATATGTTTTTTTAGATAAATATGTATTAACCCTTCTTCGCATTCACGTATCACTGATTTTTTTTGTCCGTTTCCTTAGACTCATAGAAGTGGCGAAATTCACTACACCCTTCCATTTGGAACGTCTATTGGTAGATTGCGTACGTCATAACGACATGCAAATCCGTATAGATCACGGCAAGAACTGCATCCACTTTGGCATGGATCTCAGCGAAAGTCAACGCGAAGACAAGCCCGAAGGTCCGACTTTGCAAGTGATGCCCAGCGAACAGGTAAACATTTTCACATAGAGCGAAGCAAATTAAGGCACTGGAGATAGCTAACGCGGCTAACAGGACACTGTGATTCGAACGAAAGTCCCATTTATTACACTGATTTGCATTTGCAACTACATAACGCCATTTTTTATTATCCCTTTAATTCGTGGTTGAATTGTATTTTCTGAGTACGTCTCGCCCGTCAAGTTTCGAAGAATAAAGAAAAGTCCAACGAGAAATCCATCGTATGAGTTTTGTATTCGCTTGACGCTAATCTATTTGCATAGAACCAGATTGATGGCAGGGCTGAAATAAAGATATGATTCCATGCATGTGTATATTGAATTGAAGCTGACAACTACCAAGTCTGTCTATTTATTTATTTTTTTATAGGTCAGAAATCAACTGGTGAACATGTCAACGGTCCTTAATAGAGCTGTCAACGTGATAAACCCCAACAAGAAGAGAGCCGAAAGGGAGAAACTTAGAACGGCAATGGTTCAAATGTATCATGAGACAAAGGTCAGGGAGCATCAGAAGATTTTGCAGAGGCACAAGATAATTGAAGATAGAAAAGAATATATTGAGAGGTTGAATACTGTACGAGAAGAGGAAGAGCAGAAAAGGTTCACTTACCTATTTCTTCTTGAAATCATCTTTTACTTCCCACGCTCGATGACAGTATTGTAATCGAGAAAGTATTGAAATTCGTTAATCTGTCTGACCGCTAATTCTCGGCCGGTCTATAACTTGAAAAGTACCGCTCGGTTTTTGATGAAATTTTCACACAAGGTTACTGCTATGCCAAGGAAGAAAAAGCTTTGTAGGTTCTGAAAATCGGTCCAGTGGCGACGCAGAAGTAAACAAATATAAAAATCGCTCAAGCTTCGTTTTTCGACTCCTCTTTGTAAAAACCTTGGGGTTATAAAATATTGGGGCATATTAATAGACTTGCAACACCGGTAACGCTACGCACGTATGAGACATACTTTAGACACCGCAGATTTCGCCTCACATTTGCCCTTAAAAATATGTTCAGTCTATCGGCCGCATAGTCTAAATCTAACATCTCTAAAACGCAAAACACGAATGCATGGGTCATCTAATCTAACAAAAGCTATTATAATCATTTATCAAACAGTTTTACAGTAGACCTCCAAAGAAATGAGGCTCCCATGTACAGATACGCTCATCGGTGCAATCTAAGGAAATATCTTTTCATGAAAAGCCCAAATATTCCATTATTGGCTCTGACAATACTACGTTTTTTTTGATGTCATTGCACTACATGTAAAATTGTACTGAAGTAGTGATTTCGAAGGCGTGGGAGGCATAGAGTCAATCTACTTGGCGTGATGTTTTATCGCACAATTACATTATTTTTGAAACCATTATAGATTAGAGGAGATGCAGCGGCAACATATAATGGCTGAACAGAAACGCTTGGAGCATGAGAGGGAAGAAAGAGAAAGAAAAAGGGCTTTGAATGAGATACAACAAATAAAGGATAGGCAGTTTAAGGAAAAGCTGCAGCAGATCATCCAGACCGGTCATGGGCAAAAGATCCTCAAGAAAATGGATGAAGATGTGAGTATTACCTAGATATCTACAGTGGACCTCCGGTAATCCGACAAACATTATACAGGGCAGTGTCGGACAATCTAATTTGTCGGATTATAGAGCACTGCCTAAGATTTTTTACGAAAGAGTACCTTGTAATCCGACAAATTACATATCTAATGGTACGATTATATGTGTTATGTATATGTACAATGTACTTTGAAGTACAAATCATACAACATAGTTTATGTATGTCGAATTTAGTATAATTAAATAACAATAGAGAGCTTACTTTTTATTATAAAATTACGCATAAATGCACATATATATGTACCAAAATAATCAAGAATTATTAATCAAAATCATTAATGAATTTATGAAATTATGAAGCTTGGAAATATTCATCAATTTTTTTTTGTTTAAGGTTGTTATAACGCGAGATCAGAGCTTTGTCCCTCAGTCTTCTCAAAAGTAAAAGTTCGTTGTAGGATGTACCATTGTCTTCAGCCCATTGTAAACCTAGCTCAAAGGCGTTAATTGCGTCTTGTGCTGTGACTTGTGGAGCAGTTGCAATCATGTCGTCCTTATTTTCCTGATTGTTTGTTGTATAATTAGAAACCTGTTTTATAATCTCTTCGTCAGACATTTCATGAAAAACATTTTTCTCTTTATCCATTCCACGGCACCAGATTTCCAAATCTTCCGGACTTACCTTTGTTTCAGTAGCGACTTGTTCTATAACTTCCGAAGTTACACTGATTTGTGGAACGTTGCTAGGAGTGGTGACTATATCTGGCCATAACTTTTTCTAGACTATTTAATAGTTCATTAGGGTAACGCATTCCACGACTGACAAAGATCAAAAACCAAGTCATTCATATTAAATTCTTTTAAAGTTTTTTCTATTGGTTGGTCTTTTGATACGGCTCTCAGAAGTAGGTTTTTCTTATAGTCTTGCTTGACAAACTGAATGATATTCTGGTCCATTGGTTGAATTAGTGCAATGCAATTTGGCGGAAGAAACATCGCAGTGATGCATTTATCCTCAGTTGTTAGCTCTTCTTCAGACGGATGACCGGGAGCGTTATCAAGAAGCAGCAACGCTTTCTGATTAAAATTATGGTCTTTTAACCATTTTCTAACTTCAGGTATGAAGCATTCATCAAACCACTTTTTGAAAAGGTCTTTTGTCATCCATGCACTTTTTTGTCTGTAATAGTGTACAGGTAGATCAATTTTTTTGAATGCCCGTGGTTTATTAGATTTCCCAATGACCATCATCTTAAGCGCGTGTGTGTGTGCCCGCAACGTTAGCACATGATAGTATGATTACACGCTCTTTACTTACTTTTCGTCCAGGTACGGATTTTTCGTTACAAGAAACGAAAGTTTTGTTAGGCATCACACGCCAAAAAAGCCCTGATTCGTCTGCATTGTACACCTGTGACGGGTCAAGATTTAAATCGTTCACCTTTTGCAAAAATCTTAATTTAAAGGGCTCTATGCAGGTGGCATCGTTAGAAAGTTTCACTCCTGTAATAGTCGTTAAACGTATGCCATAACGCCTTTTAACACGTTCTAGTCATCCTTTGCTGGCCACAAAATCATCTTTTTTTTTGTTATTTCCTTATAAAAAAACTTAGCTTTCATGGCCAACACGGGTCCTGAAATTGGTGCATGCTTATTTCTTTCCTGAAGAAACCACATGTACAAAGCTTCTTCCACTTCTGGATGTTCAGCTTTCTTGAGTGTCTGTCTCTTGCCTGGCCCGCAGTCAGTAGTCGACCCGAACTTCTTGATCTTCTCGTGGTTTCTTTTAATGTAATAAATTGTAGATCGGCCTACGCCGTATTCACTTGCTAAAGTACTGAAAGTTTCGTTGCGATTTAAGCGGTCTAAAATATCACATTTTTCATTAATTGTCAATGTTTTGTGCTTTCACTTCTGAGTTTGTGATGACATTACTAGGTACTATACTTAATATACAATGAATAAATAGTAAACAATGAACGCACGCTAGGCCGTACCGCTATCACAAGTAGTCAAATTCAAACTAAGTAAAACAATGCTTACGCGTCGAGCACGATAGCGGTGGCGCGTACAAGTTGTAACCTGTTCAAACCTGCGTGATCTACATTAGCGAAGATTGTCAAATACGTATGTATGTAATATTCAAAGACATGTCGGATTACAGGGGGTGCCGGATTATCGGGGGTCCACTGTATATATACAGTGTCCCATTTTAATCTTCCCACCTAAGTATTTTGAAAGCTGCTCATCCTTGCGAAGTAAGTTTAATACCAAAGTTGTAGGGTTTTGTGGAGGAAAAATGATGGTGACCTTGATTACGACCTTCAAGGTTAAATGAATTTTCTCAAATAGAAACCTCTCATTGGCCTTGAAAATAGCAAAATTGACCCTCCGAACATCACCCTGGCCATGACCTTGACGTACACGTTGGCGGACTTGAAAAAATATTACTCCATTTCGCTTCGAGTTTGGTTTTTCAAACTATTTTTACTCGTTATTTTTTAAAGAAATTTGCTGCTTTCAATAAAAAACCGAATAACTAAAAGCGGGTATCAGCAGTGTTATTTAAAATTATCGAAAATTCCAACATTGGTTATGAAATTAAACGACGGACTTGACAATCAGGCAAAAAATAACACTCAATTATTTGCACTGATATTGTTCAAAATGATCACCATTTCTTCTTAGGCATAAGTTTATTTCTCGTCGAAAATTTATGTACCTTTAGAACATCTGCAATTTCCATTATTTTCGGTGACAAATCGCGGTCTGATTAGATTAAATTTTCATTAGGACATAAAAAAACTAGACGCCGATCAGATAGCAGCAAAAGAAGCTGAAGAGCTGCAGAAAGAAAGAAGAGAACTGCAGGCTAAGCTGAAATCGCAGGAAAAGAAGGTAGACTACTTCGAGAGAGCCAAACGATTGGAGGAAATTCCTCTAATACAGGCTGCCATCAAAGAAAGGCAACTACAGGATCAACAGTTCTGGGAGCAGCAAGAAAAGGAGCGTATTGCTGCTGCGGTTGAAGAGAGAAAGTTGGCTGTAGCTACTAGAGATAGGTAAGTAAGCTGAGTATCTCCATTTTAGTGATTGATCACAACAAATCATTTTAGGTTCACCATTACTGACTGCAATCTCATATTTAAAAATATGCGGTATTTGATTTATCTCAATTGATTCGTTTATTTCAAAAAAGTTGTAAGTCGTATAATTTTTATTTTTTAGGAGACAATAAAAATTGTGGCACTGACAAATAGACCGGTTTATCTTTTTTTCAGTTTGATAATAATAACAATGGAGGAAACCCGAAAAAATGCTATGGATTTACGTGATTTTATTAGCAAGTAGGGTTAGTGGTATACAGGGTGGTCCTTAATGACGTGCTAATATTTTAGGTGATTCTTGTGCTTTAAAAAAAAATGATAACGCAAGTCGTAAATATCTTACCTTCGAGATACAGGGCGGTAAAGTTTTCGGAAAAAAAATCTGTTTTTGATAATAATTGTGATACTATTCTAAATATGAAATTTCTCGCACATCTATGCATCAGTGTCCATTTTCTGATGTACAATTTTAATAGTTCTACCAATGGCCTCCATAAGAATTTTACAGTGAATATTTTCGAAGAAAAAAACTATTTTTGATATCTTCATGCATTTCTAAGTAAGCAAATTTGGTTTGTTGACTTTTTTCATCCGACGCATGGGTTTTACTTAAAAATAAAATCGTTTGAGTTCAGGGTGATATCTCTGAATATTTCGCTCATGTATAAAAATGCCATAAGTGGTGTCGGGCTCTTTCTTCAAAATATGAAACTAAAACTCGTGCAGCTTTTAGACAACACGCTTTCATCGGTAATTTTGATGCACTTGTGTAATTACTTCCGAAAATCAGTTGCTTTCATCCTTTTAAATTGCAACGGTCAATTTATCTGAGTGTCCTCTCACGATATAACTCGCTTCAAACAATACTGTTTGCCTAACGTGCAATCCAACTGACTGAATCATTACAAAGTATTTTTCCTGTAAAAGGTTGGCCAGA
The DNA here is from genome assembly GCA_963669975.1 of Acanthoscelides obtectus. Taxonomy (NCBI): domain Eukaryota; kingdom Metazoa; phylum Arthropoda; class Insecta; order Coleoptera; family Chrysomelidae; genus Acanthoscelides; species Acanthoscelides obtectus. Next base: position 8,394,890 of record CAVLJG010000001.1, on the reverse strand, counting down.
ATGAAGCCGGACAAGGAAGAGTTCCTCCAGAGACTGAAGAAAGAACGTAACCAGATGTACGAGGATAAATTGAAAGAGTTCGAGAAGATGCTGGCGGAGGAAAGAAAGAAGAGACTCGCTGAGAGGAAGGCTAAAAGGAAGGAGGAGAGACAAGCCAAATGGCTGAAGGAGAAACAAGAGGAAGCAGGTTGGTTAAAACTAGTTAATCTCTAGCTTTCATGTCGTAAAGATGCTCGAGTACGCAAATATATTCAAAGTAACGAAATAGCAATTAAATCGTTAATCAAATGTATCCTCGTTCTCGTTCACTCCATTTAGGCTTTTTATTCTGTTAGCACTACAACAATAGGCTGAAAAGTACGATGACACTCTTGTGTAAAGTCATTTTTGTGTAATTTCGCTGTAAAAAAAGTTTTTTTATTTCACAGAACGCAAAGCTGCCGAGCAACGTCGTCGCGAAGAAGAAGAGCAGCAGCGGATCGAGGAGGCGGCCCGCAAGGAGCGCGAAGAAAGGGAACTTCAGGAGAGGGAGGAGCGAGAGCGCAAAAAGCGCGAACATCAGGAGATGCTCGACAGGATGGCGGCCATACAGAAAGCGAGGGAGGAGGAAATCGAGAGAAAGTTGCAAGAAGAGAAGGAGAAAGGCAGAGATAGAGAGGTGAGTTCAATGCCCGTTTTCATTATAAGTGGTGATTCAGACGCGTAGAGAAATGTTTTAGTGTCCTAAAAGTAGCATTACTTTTTTGTAATATGAGTAAAAAAATGTCGGGAACGAATAAGGCGATTTTTAATGACGGGATGAAAATTTTTCTTTTATAAGACTTTGATCCTCATTTTGGGGACTGTCACAAAGGTCATTATGAAAATATTTTCTCAACAGAGCTGACGTGATTCGCCTTGTCTAGATTGGTATCGCATATTTCATTACAATTACATTATAATACGTGTGTCTTTTAGGTGTCTTCGTGGAGAAGAGGCGGCGATAAAGAAGATAGAAGAGATGAAAGAAAACCTGCTGCCGGCGGCGGTGGATCATCCTGGAGAAACGCGGCAGATGCTAGGGATGCAAAAGATTCCAGAGATAAAGATACCAGAGACTCTCGCGACATCAAGGATTCGAGGGATTCCAGAGATTCCAGGGACACTAAGGATTCGCGAGACAAAGAAGAGAGAAAGCCTGATGTCTGGAGGCCATGTAAGATTAATATCAATTGATGATTTGGTTTTAAACATACGATTGCAGACACTGTGCATAAAATATAGCTGTGGGCCTGCAGTTTGAAATGTATTCATTGAAGTTTGACACTATTGATGCTGAGCACTACCGAGTTACTCCGAGTAACTGAACAAGGTCACCGGAAAGCAGCTCGTGTAGAAATCTTAACGAAGCTAAGGTTGACATCCTTTGATTTGTATCAGTGCCTTGGATATGTCACTGTCCTTTGGTAGTATCAAGTTTTTAGGTGCACTTCGAGCACCAAATTCAGATTCCTGTTCGTCCTTGCCGCAATACACGTCGAATGGATTCGTACCTTTATGTTTAATAATCACCGTGTATTTTCTAGCTCGCTTGCGATCAGATGATGCGAAGGGAGGTGACAGTTGGCGTATGGGCGGTGACAAGAAGGAAGATAGCAGGGACAGCGGCAGGAGCGGATTCGAAAGGGACAGAGACAGGGACAGATATGGAGATAGAGACAGATTCACCAGAGATAGAAGACCGGACGATAAAGATAGGAGGGACGATTTTAGAAGGGATGACAGGGATAGAAGAGATGATAGAGATAGAAGGGACGATAGAAGAGATGATCGAGATAGAAGAGATGATAGAGATAGAAGAGATGACAGAGATAGAAGAGATGATAGAGACAGGAGAGATGACAGGGATAGAAGAGATGATAGGGATAGAAGGGGTATGTTTTTTCAAATTACTAAACTAAACATGACGAAACTATTTACTTCTGAAACAATTTATTTTCTCCAAAACATTTTATATACACTCTAAGCCTAAAAAATACATATTTGAAATCATTTAGACCTATAACAAATAGATCATCTGAACAAATAATGTGCGAATAAATGCGCGAAGTTAACAAAGCAACAATTGAAAGATTACCATTGGGTAACATCACCTTTATTTTTTATTACGGCTGAAATTCTTTGGGGCATAGTATTAACCAAGTTTTGGCAAGCATTTGGTATAAAACAATCCCATATTTCTTGAAGCTTTTGTCTCAGTTCGGTGATTGTACGAGCAGGATGTTGTCGTAGGACCTTTTTCATCTCGTGTCACAAAGTTTCAATAGGTGACAGATCTGGACTGCTAGAAACCCATTTCAAAAGTGGTACATTATTTTCTTCCATCCATTTTATAGCCTTTTTTGAGGTATGGCACGCTGCACCATCTTGCTGAAACACAAAATCTTGGCCGGATGTCAAACATTCTTCCATCACTGGAAAAAGCGATTCTTCTAAAATTGGCAAATATTTGTTTGTATCCACATTTCTATCAATAAAATGAAGTTTTCCTACTCCTTTTGATGACATACTGCCCCAGACCGTAATGGATGCTGGAAATTTCACTTTTCTCTTCAGACAGCCAACATGGAATGCTTCATTTTTTTTTTGCGAATAACTCTACTGTGACTGTCACCAACACAAACTTCGAATCGGGCCTCATCACTCCATTGTATTGCACACCATTGTTGAGGAGTCCATTGTCTATGTTCTTTAGCCCATCTAAGCCGATTTTTTTTTTGCAGTGGAGTTAATAGTGGCTTTTCTTTGGCCTATAAACAAGTTGTGCAGCTTTAGGGTTTTTACTTCACTTTTTTTATAAGAAAACTTACCTTGCAAGTGCTAAATCCCAGTTTGTGGGCTTCTATATGAGTTGTGGACCTCGAAATTCTCCTTCCAACAGCGTCACTCCACAGAGCACTTAATTGTAAATAATTGGCACGCCTGTTTTTCACGATTATTCTTCTTAATGCTCTTCGGTCGGCATTTGTGATATTACTTTTTTTCACATATCGTGGCTTAATATTAACTGAACCAGTGACGTGTGAAGTACAGAGTCAACGTATCTGACGGAATTTTTTTTTGTTGCAGGCGAAGATACCGGCAGCTCCTGGAGGAACGCGAGGAAGCCGGATGAGGAGCGCAGATCAGGTGCACCATCTAGAACGGACGCTTGGCGTTCCAAAGATTCTGAGCGTAGAGACGAGCCGCTAAGAAGGGGAGGGGACGACAAGAGAGGTGGGGATGCCGGAAGAGATGACAGAAGGGGTGATAAGAGAGATGATAAGGACGGGAAGAGCGCTCCGCCACCAAAGGAGAAACGTGAGTATTTGTGAAGTTAGTTCATTTTACTTCAACTGACTTGATTTCGAGTTAATTCACTAGGGTTTTCCCGTATCCGGACTTTTTTTATACCCGGGTATAGAGTATTTTTTTAAATATCCGGATACTTTCAATTGCAAATAAAACTTCTTATCATACAGCGTTTTGGTCCATCCAAATATGTATTTATACATTACAAATAAACTTATTTACAAAATAATATTGTTTCTTAAAAATCATGCATACAGAATCCTAATGAAATATGACAAAAAATAATAAACTCCTTTATAGCAAAACGACAGCATAAATTAACATGTAACAAGACTTAGAAAAGAGGTCAAGGATATTCATTTTAAAGCATAGGATAATTTTAAACAATCCAGGATATTGATGAAAATTATTTTTAATCAATGCGTCAAAGGAACGATTCAAAAGCCTAATCTGTGCTTTTGCTGCAAAACTTCGTGCAATGGAGAAACCTCGTTCGCACTCTGTTTGAAGTTGGCTCTATGGATAATAGTGCTGCTTTCTATAGCGTATAAAGTATGCTTTGCTAAATTGACTACCGAATAAAGATGTAAACAGATAATGAAAACATGAGAGTGACAAGTGATCCCACTATTATTTCCAAGATTTTGAGCTTGAATTGTCCAGGAGCATCTTTGATCATCTGTTCGAAAAATAAAGAATTACATAATCTTATTCAAAATCATTTTTTTAACGAATCTGCATCTGCAGGAACAAAATAGGCTCAAAAATTGTTGGAACAATTATCATAAACTAATTCCAAAAATTGTTCTTCCGAACCGGGCGAAGTTTTCCTAGGTTTTTTTGGGTCATTGTCAACGAAAAAAATCCTTACGAGGTTTTCTCCAAGGCGCTAGTAAATTATTAGACAGGAAAATAAAATTTCCTAATTTTTATTGATACCCCGGGTATTTGACTATACTTTTTAAAAAATTAGTGTCTTGTTCTTATAAGTTTTGGTAGGGAAAGTTAACGATTTTACTTAATTTTCTCTCCTTCAGAAAGGCTGGGCTGTATTTCTACTATTCTGTGTCAGCGCTCTCCTATTGCGAGGCTACGTTTTCTTTTTGAACTGTAAGAAATTTCAAGTTGATATAACGTATAAATCAAAAGTATGAGCGATACGGCTCTTGGTAGCGATTTAAACCAAGTCCTGCTTTGCTATACTCGCCACTCGATAGATCGTGTCGTGTTATGTTACTGTGTTCTAGCATAGGTTATCCGTCACTTTTTTTATATATATTTATACGAATGTTTTTGAATGCAGCTCGCGAACCACAGACATCAGGCAACCAACAGCAGCCATCGGAGGAAGAAGACGGCTGGTTACCGGCTCCGAGACGTCGATAGATTAAATATTGATTGACCGTTGTTTTTCTAGATATCTTTTAGGTTATTTCACATATTCTACATATACGGTAATTTCCTTTTTGTTTACAGGTTTTTATTGGAAATGGTAGCGCATTTGTAATATTAAATCTGTGTACCACTGCGGGTGTATAACGCTTTTATTGTATATTTTGAGAACTGTTACTAGTGATCAATAAATAATACATATTACAGAAGTAGGATATTTTTTATTACCCATTCGATTGAATCATCTTTAAAATGTACCCCATTGCACTATGTAAATATGTAAATGGCTGCCCGAGAACTATATATCGCACTTCTACGGAGGAAAATATAGCTTGTAACATGGAAAACAATTGACATGTGTTGACAGTCATAACATACAAATGTTCGTACTGTCACGAATGGCCTTCACTTTTCGCACTTGAAACTTTTTTATTCGCTCAAAGCTCACAGAATTTACTTAGTCTTAACCTACCATCACCCACACACTGCTTTGTGTTCCAATATTCTGTGGGCATACAAGTACCACGTATTTTTAGACTCAAAATACGCCGATTAGACATGATTTACCGCTATGCAAAAATGCTTCGTTTGTTCGTTAGATCGCGCCAAAGCTTTCGTCCTTAAAACGCATTTTTCAGATATTTTAAGATCGAATAGTCCGATCTAAATGAAATTTGGAACACGCGTTTTGCTATTTGACTTTTACGAAACACTCTCACAAAGGAGAACTTTCCCGACAACACTGATTTTATTTTTTATTTGGTAGATCCTTTTTTCTACTGTTTCTTCTATAAAATCGGGCAATCTCGTATAGTTTAAGAGAAAAAAAAAAGAGTCACTACAAGATGTTCCCGAGCTTCTTGTTAATTCTTTCAGTGTATGTTGAGTTTTATCTACATAATATAGGCAATAGTACGAATCTTTCAATATGACCACCATTTTCGTTCCTGTAAATTCAGCAAACTGCATATCAAGGACATTCAAATAAAATTAAAAGAGAAATAGTACCAGAAAAGGAGTGCTGCATACGAACAAGGTTTCTGAGATCCGATCAAAAACAAAATGTAAGAGTATTATTCTTACTTGTCATATGAGTTTCCTGATAGGATCTTTAGTGATCACCATGAAAATGTATTAGATTCATGTAGAGCCAAGTCTTGATATGTTTTGTGATTGGCTTGATCACTATTACACTTATTTTTATGACTAAATTCCAAATGTTTGTATCTGTTACAAGTGCTTCAAATTTTGATGATTGGTCAGACACTGACTAAGTAATGGAACTTTGACTCGGAATAATACAATGGAACATGTACTGAGCTTATGCTGCCTATGTTTTGCCTTGGAATGTTTCAGCACCTGTCATTCTAAAGAGCGTTTCATGTTAGTTTTCATTGTACACAGTGTACACTGGAGTATTTTACTAGAATCTGAGCTAATAAAGTCAGGATCTTCCTTAATTGTATAATCATCCAGCTGATTTTTAATTTTGAATACACTGTTACAGGTAATACATGTACTATGCTCCGAATATCTCAACGTATGTTTAGTTAAACTAGCTTTTGAGGTGGTTTTGTACGCACAATATGGACATGTATGTATTTTACTAGAAACAGATGCTGCAAAGTCGGGATGTCTGTTAATTATATGATTACCTAAACTCCGATTACATTTAAACGACGAATCACAATGAATACAAGTAAAGAGCTTATGGCTATCTTCTGCCTCTGAATGCTGCAGCAGATGCCTATTTAAGTGGCTTTTTAAGGTGGTTTTATATGTACAATATGTACATTCATGTATTTTACTAGAAATAGTTGCCAAACAATCGGGATGTTTCTTGATTATATGATCATCCAGACTCTGTTTATGCTTGAATGTTGCATTGCACTGAATACACATACAGCGTGTATGGCTGGTTGATGTTTCTGAATGGCGTAGAACATGTTCGGCAAGAAATTCCTTTACGGTAGTTGTGAATGTGCAAAATGTACATTCAAGTATCTTACTATGTTTCCTAATTGTATGGTCATCTAAATAAATCTTTGTTGTAAATTTCTCATTACAATGAATACAAGTGTTCCTATCACAAGTAAGATAGAACTTATAGCTATCAATATAATTGCAATTATAACTATTAGAATTCTCCTCGTAGTGATGCCCTCCTGGAGACGTGCAATTCAGATCTCTGAAATCAAATATATTTGTTTAAGCTATTTCGTACAGTTTGCGAGTTAGTAGAGAGTTTTATTGCTCTTATTTTGCTGCTTCATTATGATCTTCCTTATTTCCATTTTGCGCAGTATCGAGCCAAAGGAATAGGAAAAGGAGGGCTTATATGGTAAGGAATTTTTGCTTTATTCAGCGCTGTGCAGTCGCAAAGCTTGGTAAACTTAATTAAAATAAAATATCAAGTTAAAAAAACATAGTAGTAATAGTAGAAAGATTTATTTAGTATGTTTGTCTGCATAAACAAAATTTAGTATTATAGATCATTTTTCTACTATTGGAACTCACACATCCAGAAACTCTTGATAAATATTCCAGTTTACAACTAAAGTTGATTATAACTTTCTCATAATGATTATCAAAATTTAATTGAGAGTCAACAAAAACCGCAAGGTTTTTAAAATTTTCTATGTATTCAATATTTTCACCATCAATATTCAGTTGAACATTTTATATATTGTTTTTTCCAATTAACATATCTTTCATTTTACTTGTATTTAAATCAAGTTTATTGGTTTCTAATAATTTTGGAATAAGTTTCAAGCCTTCATTCATATAAGAGATACCAATCTGAATATTATGAGTACTTATATAAATCAAAGTGTCATAGGCAAAAATTTGAATTTTATATTTTTTTAAATATAATTTAAATAAAATTAAAATACATGCAACAAACAGGCGGTGTTCCAAATAAATTGAATTAGGCTGACATGTTACTTGAAGTTTTCCATAAAAAAAATTAACAGGGTTTTGAAATTTGAAAATAAAAAGAAATAAGCAACCACGACATCTGTCAGTAGTTAGTCACTTTATAAAATCTCCTTTTCCAAGCAACATTGTTTGATGATCCTGTCAAAAATAAGAAAACAAGACTCATTTTTGTGCACAAAAAACTCTGGTGTGAAAAGAAAACTTACCTTTCTGGAAATTCACGTGATGTTGCAATTTTATTTTTGGTATCTAATATTCCATCGTCAAATTGAAAATCATATTCTGAAACAGCACTACACATCTTTGACTCGGTTTCTATTGTTTCTGTTTTTACTTTACATTCAATTTCAGTATCCCCATCTTCCAAATTAACATTGCGCATATTTGAATCAATCTTTGTTTTAACTTTTCCATAATCCGATTCCACCTTCATGTCTACATTTTCTAAATCAGCATGCCACATATTTGAATCAGTGTCTGAAATCTCTGTTTCAAGTTTCCTGTTTTTACATTCTACATTTTCCAAATCGACACTGTACATATTTGATCCAACCTCTGTTTTAACATTTTCATCATGAAGTCCGACTTTAACATTCCCATTTTCTGAATCTGCCCCGCGAACATTTGATTCATCCTCGGTTTTAATTTTTATTTCTATATTCCACATTGTGCAGTCAGTTATTAAGAGAGACTTATAAAGTGGACTGTTATACTAGCTTATTTGGAGAATTGTAGGAAACATGAAATTAGGTAGTTAGATTGGTTTTAAATTGAAAATTTCATCAAGAAAAAGGTGGGTATATAAACATTTTTCAAATTTTTGTAGTCATGGAGCAAGAAATCTGATATTTGGCCGTGCTTTTGACCACCGTGAGTACTTTTTTGTTAATAAAGGAAAACAGAAGTGTTGTCACCTCTTCGGTATGAGTGATAAGGTCAATTTGTGGTCTGTAATATAATGTAGATAGTGATGATTAGATGAATTGCTCTGCGTATTCTCAACATACCATGCACAAAATTTTGACACGTTCAGCCTATTTACAAAAATCAAATTCAAGCGGATAACCAAATGGAAATGGTTTGGTTTGGTATTTACCAATCCGTTCAAGCGAGTGTAGTTATCAGTTTGGTTATAAGATCCGTGACGTCACGAATCAGCTGTTATATGTCATAGTTATCACCGCAAAATTGTGGTATTTACCCAACTCAAGAGTAGTTTTATATTTCTGGTTATTATTTGAAATGTGACAAGTTAGAATTTTGCCGGGTATTGGGTATTGTTATTGTACTTCAGCTTCATTTTTGAGAAAAATGATACAGGCTGACTTCAGTTTTACCATATTTACCTTATTAGTTATACTCATTACGGTTGTTGGGGACACTTTAAATGTAGTTCCTATGCTTAACAAAGTATCCTGTGTAGCCATATACCACAAGAATATTAAAATATGGCCATATAAACTCACTAGATGATATCCACCTGTATACGGTTTTGCTAATTTCTTTTTTCATCATTGCTGCTGAATCAATAAATGTTTTCTTTGACATGCGGAAAAATTTAGAGAATTGAAAGTTATCATGGCTACAAAGCCATGGTTCCATCATTAAAAAAAAATCTGAAAAAAACATTTCTCCCATGAATATTATGAAAGGTTTCTTATTTAAACTTTCCATATACAGTTGTAGACGAAAAAGCACCGATTATTAAGTGATAATAAAAATAATCAGAGATTATATACGCCCTTTTCTAAAATAAACAACTTGCAACAAAACCGCGGTTAAAACCAACGCGTTCAAGCGATTCGTGTAACTGACGTCATCAACCCGTGTGTCATCTTGAACCATATTATAACCGCGGTACATAACACAGAAATTTTGGTTATTCGCTTGGATTTGATTAAATAGTTGTCACCTGATAGATGTCATTATTCATTAACGTCAAAATCTTCAGCCGTCAACTAGTTACCGATGTTGCCAGACCACGTCAATTTTATTTAGATAGCTGAATCTTGCCTTAAGGGAAGACAGGTTAAGTATGAAGTTAAAACTGGCTATCAAAAATGTGGTGCACATTAAAACAGATGCAAGTGAGGAAAATTACATTGCAAAATCCGAATTATCATGGTTTTTATTTTAACTGGCGTTTTGACATGCATTGTTGGTTTATTCATATTATATAGTATTCCTGCTTGTAACTCATCTGAGCTGTTAAAATTGGAGTTGTTTACGTACATGATGACAGAAGCCCAGCGATTCAGCAGAACCTGAAATTCATTTCCTGCGCAATGAACATACAAGAGAGCTCCGCATTCAATGTCGACACTTTTGGCTCATCTCCACTCTATAATCAAATTCAAGCGGATAACCAAATGGAAATGGTATTTACCATTTTGGGTTGGTATTTACCAATCCGTTCAAGCGAGTGTAGTTATCAGTTTGGTTATAAGATCCGTGACGTCACGAATCAGCTGTTATATGTCATAGTTATCACCGCGAAATTGTGGTATTTACCCAACTCAAGAGTAGTTTTATATTTCTGGTTATTATTTGAAATGTGACAAGTTAGAATTTTGACGGGTATTGGATATTGTTATTGTACTTCAGCTTCATTTTTGAGAAAAATGATACAGGCTGACTTCAGTTTTACCATAAAGTGGAGCACCTTATTAGTTATACTCATTACGGTTGTTGGGGACACTTTAAATGTAGTTCGTATGCTTAACAAAGTATCCTGTGTAGTCATATACCACAAGAATATTAAAATATGGCCATATAAACTTACTAGATGATATCCACCTGTATACGGTTTTGCTAATTTCTTTTTTCATCATTTCTGCTGAATCAACAAATGTTTTCTTTGACATGCGGAAAAATTTAGAGAATTGAAAGTTATCATAGCTACAAAGCCATGGTTCCATCATTAAAAAAAAAATCTGAAAAAAACATTTCTCTCATGAATATTATGACAGGTTTCTTATTTAAACTTTCCATATACAGTTGTAGACGAAAAAGCACCGATTATTAAATGATAATAAAAATAATCAGAGATTATATACGCGCTTTTCTAAAATAAACAACTTGCAACAAAACCGCGGTTAAAACCAACGCGTTCAAGCGATTCGTGTAACTGACGTCATCAACCCGTGTGTCATCTTGGACCATATTATAACCGCGGCACATAACACAGAAATTTTGGTTATTCGCTTGGATTTGATTTATGAGTTTAGTCTCCCAGGGTTGCCATATTTGGGGGATTTTTATGACTGTTGAAGAATAGAATGTTCTGGGGAATTTTTCTGGGAGAAAAATAAAATCGTTGCGATATTTTGGGTAGTGTTGCGTCCTGTAGAACTTCGGATTTGACTGTTGTTTCATTTGAAACTTATAGAGAGTAGTCTGATAAATTATTTTACATCATAAAAGTGTGGATGAAGCAGGCTTTTAATGAAATTTTTTTCACAACACACTGTATTTTTTAGCAGTTATTTCCCCCATTATTTCCATTGCCATCTACCATATGACGCTGACATGTGGATATGTCATATATGAGAGGCGCTTGCCTGCGGCGTTGCCGGATTGGGCTCCATATTTAGGGAAAAATATCCCTAGGTTGATCCATCTCTACACCTCTATGACAATTGTAGGTTGGTATACATGCATCCATTGTCATAGAACACAGAAAAACAGAATAATAGGTTGTGAACTGGCCTGTTGATTAAGATATCTTTGCTTCAGTTCACACGTGTGTTTTGCGAGAAAGAACTACACCATTACTCGTCTTCTTTGCGATTTTGCATAGATTTGCTCGTCTCATAGATCCACGGATCTGTCATTTCCCAGTCCCCGAATGGTGAAGTGTATAGCGATTGCGTTCATGTGCATGAGTTGTTCTAACAAGTTTGAAATATAGGCTCAATTCGTTGGGAAAATGCAATATTTATTTTATAACCCCCCCCCCCTCCCCATGGTTTTCCAACTAGTCCTTCACCCGACTACTAAAATATGATTTGGAGGAAAGTTTCAAATTTGGGGGATTTTTGAATTAGTTCTGGGGGAATTCTGTTTGATCCATCTGGCAACGTTGATGATCAGTGCTATTTTGAGGTTGGCATCTCCTGTAATGACGTTCTTCCAGTGGCGTCGCATGGGCACTACTTTAAGGAATTTAAGAATGTTATAGACCTTCGAAAATCTTGTGAACTCACACCATGTCAAGTTTCATTCCGATAAAACAAAGTGTAGAAGAATGAGTTACAAAAAATATTTATTAAATAATATTGCTATGAGTATTTTGCAAACGTGATCAAGTAAAAAATATACAAAAACTAATCTAAGGCAAGAATATTCGTATATGAACTATGTACAGATCAATGAATTCTATCAGTACAGCATGATGGCGCCATTGGTTTTCTCCTCAAGGACGGGAACTATGGTTTCTTCTTTCTCCATATTTGCGATCACTATTATTATGATGTTCACAAAAGATGCTATAGCTGCGCCAGCTACAAACCTGAAAAAAAACATTCAGACCAGTTTTATCGATTCTCAGACAAAAACTACGATAGCAACTTCTGCTTCCATGATTTCGATTGAACCAATCTTAACATAACACTGAACATGTTAACTGTACATGGTGTTAGGACGGTACAAAGATGTTAGAAGATTATATGGTTTTGTGAAATTTATAAAAATGTTATTGTGCTTGCTCTAGTACTCTTTTAGGACGCACATAATGCCCCAGGAATAAAGCTTATGTTTTTAGACTCGCCCTGTAAATGCTCATAACAACACCACAATCTAAAAATGACATTTACCAAAACGAGTAGCCGAATTCTGCCATATCTTCAGACGTCCACTCATTCTCTCTATCTTCTCTGGACAATACGTTGTACTGGATGCTCATGAAGAACTGCCCTAGCCAAAAACATAGCGCGAGCAGATCAAAAAATACTGAAAAAGATAGATATATGAGTTATGGCGCTTGTTGTGAGCTCCTTTTCATAGCAAGCAAACGCGAAATGAACACACTAAAAACTACCTAGTCTACACGATGACATTTCGAAGTTTTTTAGTTTATTTTTTACATAGTACTTCTACCGGCCATACTTTTTACTTGAATCCTACTTAGTGGAATTTAATGTAAGTAATGTATAAGCTTATTTAATAATTATCTTGTTATATTAACTATATGCTGCTTTTGTCAATTTACCTGCAAAAAAATTCCAGACGTATAGTCCGTTAACTTTGGCAAGACATCTAGACGTAGTCGTGGCAGTGTTGACAGCTGCAAAGATGGCGCTCAGTGTTGAGAACAACAGCCCTGCGCAAACTGATACCACAGTGCCCAGCCAGAAGCCATATATGAGGAACTCTGGTTCTGACCTCAGTAACTGAATTACTGGAAATAATATAAAAAAATATTTTTAAAGACAAAATTCCATAGTAGCGTTTTGGCTAAAACTGAACTGCCAGTAAATGCGTCTGTTTCATTTTCGATGCGCCACCCTGTATAAAACTCTGTATATATTTTTTTTTAAAAAATCACCAAAGAGATGGTTGTCAATTTTTTAAGTGCAAAATGACATTACTGTCAATATTGGTCCACCATTTAAAAATTCTCAAAAAGTAATCTTAAATATAATAATCTAAAATGTTATGTTTATCTCGCGGACCGTTGTGTGATTGAACGTTTAATTTATTTTGACATTATGACAATTTACGATTTTGGAAACATCATAATCGTGAATGTCGGGCATACCACCGTCTTGATTTTTTGGACATCATATCCTCAGGAAACCGCCCAAACCTGGCTTCTAGATACACCACTGGCATTCTTTAATCTACAAGAAAAGATCTTTCAAATGATATGTGTTACATGCCCTATTGGTTCGGGTACCAGAAGCCATGTATTGTCGCCCATCCTGTTTTGTGGACTGTGTCGTGGAGCGTGGAGTACCCCGTATTTAATCCACAAAGATACATATTAAACTTCGAGTTTAATCGGCATTATTCATGACTTGTACCGAGTCTAATCGGTTTATATCCGAGTAAGAAATGGAAAGTATGCCGTAATTTTGTGGGAACAATCGAAATTCTCGTTCGAATCGCACACGATCGCTGTTACGTCATAACGCGGACAGTTGAAGAGCGCGTGTGACTGCAATGCGAATTACGCCAACGTCTCTGCTATTACTATGCGACGAAAGTGTGACATGATCCAAGCGAGTCATTTGTCGATTATAATTTGTTTGTTTTAACACAAATAGCAGAACAGTGTCATTCATATTTCACGGAAGTCTTTCGACTATAAATTGTGGCCGACACAAATTTTATGATGTTTATGTAAGATTAATAGTGGAGAAATTTTGTTAGTGGAACTCTCTCCGCTGCATCTTCTTTAAAAGGTCAGATGCGCACAAAATTGAACCACTCATTGTGACCCTAATTTTGTAAGCACTGATCTCGTCTAACTAGTCAGGAACGAATAAAAGTAAATTTCAACGAGAAATGCCTTCACGACAAGTTATGGACAATGAATTAATCAAAGAAGGATTAACTACCTGGCAACACTGCATTCATCTCTGACTAAATAAGGACAGCACGTATTTAGTCGTCATCAGCTGCTTTGTGAACGCCATGTTTTGGGTTACATTCTTTCGTCTCTCTCTAATTCATTTGCTTCGTCTTGTCTTGGTGTAACCAAAGGTACCACTACAATTTAATACGCGTGTCTGCAAATGTATGCGTACGTAACAGTCCATTCCGAGCCAGTTTTTGTTAAAGTTAACTGGTTCATCTGGCGGAACTCAATATAAGTTATCACTTAACCGTAAAACAATGTCGATATACGTGAAACACTAATTAAATAAGCTTTAAGAACGAAACATGGATGTAATATTCGCAAGACAAATTATAACGCTTTCTGATTTTCGAGTGATACGTTCTTGTTATAATTGACTGCAAATTACAGAATACAAATTATTTCCAACCGAGAAGATAAAACTAGTCAACGCTCATCATAATAACTGCTATTGATGCTATTTGATGTGCCTAGTGATGCTCCAATAGACATAAATTTATATAGGGTGGCGTATCGAAAACGAAACAGAGGAAAAACGCTTAGACCCGTCGATTTTGTTTTCGAGGGGGACACAAGTTTGGAAAAAATCACGTTAACACGTGCAGCCGCCTGGGCGGGGGTGACACCAACCCTAAAATCTTAAATAGAAAGGGGGGTCGAGTGATACCTTACTTTAAAGGTCTTTCAATTCCCTTTATAGTGATGTAAAATACATGAGCTTCAGTTCAGTAGTTTTGAAGATTTATTGATTTAAAGCTTAAAGTAGACTTTAATATGTACATCAGATTAGTTTGTACCTACTACTTTCAGAAGAAATTTGACTAAAAGAATTTACTTAATAAGTAAATGCTTTTCTTCACTACGTCCATGATTTGTTTATCATTTTTTTGTTGAAAATAGCTATTGAAGCGTTTTTTTGTGGCAAAAAAGTTATTTCTTGAAGAAAGATAAGGAAATATCTCGTACTTATTTTAAATAGGAATCTAGTACATAGTTTGCGATTGATTTGACCAAACTTTGTTGCTAAAATAACTTGTAACAGTAACAGTCCCGCGTATTATTAATAAAAGAACATATTTTCATATCCTCCACGAAACATAATCTTTGGCCGTTCTATTCATCACAAAGGTCATTAATAAATAGTAAAAATAATAATGGTCTCAAATTAGACCCCTGTGGGACACCAGATGGAGCTAAGTATTTGTCAGATTTGAAACCATTGTAAGCTACAAACTGCTACGGTAAATAAAACATACAGAATTTTATAGTGCTTTGAGTAAATCCAAAGCCTGCTATAGTTTTTTTAATAGAACACATGGACATTTGAACGGCATGTCTCCAACTGATCCAGTCTCCCTAAATTTTTCAATGAATCTTTTCACAGTTGACGAGGTTAAAACACTATTTCGGCCATATTTTGTATAAAATTTTCGAACTGCCGACGTAAAACTTTAATTATTTTTGAAATATCGTTCAATAGCGTTGCTACTAACCCTTACCTTTCGGCTCTCGACTGTCAAAATGTTCTTTTTTCAGGTCTACCTACGATATTTACTGCAAAGATGGTGGCAAATTCAAATCTTGCATTAATTATGAGAAACTCTTCATTATAACATACAGGGTTTGTCCCGAAAGTAATAGGACTGAGTCGACTTTAAAAACTTTCAAAATAGGCTCCGTCTGCGTCGATGCAGCGCTGCCAGCGCGATTTCCAAGCATTGAAGGCGCCACGGAAGGCATTCTCCGGAATAGCCTTGAGAGCCGCGGTGCATGCTGCTTGGATCCTCTCTGTCGACTCAAAATGCTTGCCTTTCATCGGCCTTTTCAGGCGAGGAAACAAAAAAAGTCCGGGGGGCCACATCTGGGCTGTAGGGCGGCAGCGGAAGCGTTGGGATGCCGACCTTGGTCAGGTAGCTGTTCACAAGAAAGGCGATGTGAGCCGGGGCGTTGTCGTGGTGCAACTTCCAGTCGGCTGCGATGTCTTGTCGGACCCGACTGACCCTTCGTTTGAGTCTCCTAAGCACTTCCACGTAAAGCTTGGCGTTGACGGTTTGTCCAGGAGGAACAAATTCATGGTGGACGAAGCCTTTGATGTCAAAAAAGACAACGAGCATCGTTTTCACTTTGGATTTGATCATTCTTCCCTTTTTTGGGCGAGGAGACGCAGTCGTGTGCCACTCGGAAGATTGGCTCTTTGTCTCGGGATCATACTCAAAGATCCACGACTCGTCACCTGTGATTACGTCATTCAAAAATCGGGGATCACTTTCACACATGTTCAAATTTTCTTGGCACACTTCCACTCGCCGCAATTTCTGGTCGTCAGTCAGCACTTTTGGGACCATCTTCGCGCACACTCACAGAAACACGTCGCGCGAAAATGCCTGTCCTGACTCTCCAAGTGATCGGAGACAACTGACCAGCCGTGGCCAGTCATGGCGGAAGAACATGAGTCCTATTACTTTCCGGACAAACCCTGTAACGCAAAGAACCATATTTGCCAATGCAAAAAGCAGAAGCAACTTGTTTAAAGTGTAACGTGTTCGACCACAGCACAACCTGTCGGGTGCATTAAACTTGTTATGATATAACTGAACTTCAGGTAATCAAGCCGCGTTATAACTGTGCTAATAAATAAAATATGCATGTAAATGCACCAATGCATTAAATTATTTCAGGTTTTCGAGTGGAATCACGATTCGGTCACTTGAACTATGCTTTAGATACTGAGTGATAAAAAAGGTAAACAGCTACGTATGTTCATTAGAATTCAAGCATTTTTTATACATTGTGGCGCATCGAAAACGAAACAGACGCATTTACTGGCATCTCAGTTTTTTTTTTGGAAAAACGCTCAGACTTGTCGATTTTGTTTTCGAGGGGGACACAAGTGTGGCAAAAATCACGTTAACCCGTACAGCCCCCTGAGCGGGGGTGACACCAACCCTAAAATCTTAAATGGAAAGGGGGTCGAGTGATACCTTATTTTAAAGGTCTTTCAATTCCCTTTATAGTGATGTAAAATACGTTTTTAAGATTTATTGATTTAAAGCTTGAAGTAGACTTTAATAGGTATATCAGATTAGTTCGTACTACTTTCAGAAGAAATTTGACTAAAAGAATTTACTTAATAAGTAAATGCTTTTCTTCACTACGCCCATGGTTTGTTTATCATTTTGTTGTTGAAAATAGCTATTGGAGCATTTTTTGTGGCAAAAAAGTTATTTCTTGAAGAAAGATGAGGAAATATCTCGTACTTATTTTTCGTAAATAATCAGTGCGCTAATAGAACAGAAATATTTAATGAGCGACATGAGAACAGTAACGTGCATTGAAAATATGTTCTAAAACTTGTAGCTAAATTTCGGGAAACTGGGTCAGTCGCCAATAAAAAACGCAACATTGAAAATCCCATAAGGAACGAAGCAATAGAAGTGGGGGTTTTAGGGCAAGTTTATATAGATCCTACGTTAAGTACCCGAAAATTGGAGACTGTGTGTGGTGTTAGTCGACGTACTGTCCAACGAATTCTAAATACCGATAGTTTTCATCCGTATAAAGTTCACCTGGTACAAGAACTTAATGAAGACGATTTTGATCGGCGATTACAATTTTGTGAAGATATGAGTGAACGAATTATAAACGATGAACATTTTCTATTCAACACTTGCTTTTCCGAAGAATGTTCCTTTTTCTTGAATGGCGTAGTAAATCGTCATAACTGCCGATATTGGTCCGATTCTAATCCCAGAATTTATCATGAGGTTCATACACAACAGCCACAAAAATTAAATGTTCGGGCTGGAATTTTTGGCGATAATTTAGTTGGTCCTTTTTCCTTAGCTGGAAATTTAACCGGTGAAATGTATTTGGAATTACTGGAAGACACTATAGATCCTGCATTAACAGTCATAATTGAAAGTCAGAATGATCGGCGGTACATGAAAAAGCAAAAACGGCCGCATTTGGTTAAGAAGAAAGTGTTGTTTCATCAAGGCAATGCACCAGCTCACAAATCAGTTATTGCAATGGCCAAAATTAACGAATTAAAGTTTGAATTGCTACCTCATGCACCCTATTCACCAGATTTAGCCCCCTCGGATTATTTTCTGTTTCCAAACTTGAAAAAATGGCTCAGTGGTCAAAGATTTTTCAACGATGAAGAAGTGACGTCGGCAGTTAATGGTTATTTTGAGGAGCAAGACAGTTCTTATCATAAAAAGGGTATCGAACTTATTGAATATCGCTGGGAAAAGTGTATAGAGCTCAAAGGAGATTATGTTGAAAAAGAAATACATTTTCTTACAAAAATTTTGTGTTTTCATCGTTGGGTCGGGTACTTCTGGGACCACCCTCGTAAGTGGAGACAATGTAACCGAACTCGAAAACTGCTTAAAGTTAGACTGCCATCGGATTGCGAGAGAGAGAGAGTCAGAACAGTGCTTTTTTCCTGCACGCCCGACCTGTTGCAGATCATGTTAATCATTTCCCTGTGTATGCAATAGTGACGATTTGTCCTATACTATATCAAAAGAAATGGGAACGGGAGACGTACGTGATGAAAACGGGCCGCGAAGCTTTGCACTTAAATGACAACGAAATGGAAATAGCCTTCATTCCGAGCTTGGCTGAGCTCACGTTCGGTACATCTAGATGGCTTGAGCGTTAAACCGGAGGTCAACACTTCCCTTCGTTCGTTCCACTTCAGCTCTGCTGATTCATGCTTAGATAAAAACCAGTACAACATCCGTTTTTATCGTGTCGTATTATAAGGGCAAATATGAATTTCAGTCATTTTAGTAGAAAAAAATGGCGCCGAGTAGATTGACTCCATACATCCTACGCCGGCGTTGGAGGTTTCGATGAAAACGGATGAGTCAAAAGGCGAAATCGAACTGCGTAGGTTCACTTTGGTACGATGAATCGTCGACGTCTGCATATCAAACTATATGGGGCCGTTCAAGTATTACGTATGCAGATTTATTACAATTATTTACCGCCCCATCCTCCTTGTCAGCAAAAGTAAGCAAAGCTCTTACCCCCTCCCCCCATGCTTACGTAAACATTTGTCAATTAATGTATTGTTTTTTTAATATTATAATTATAGCGTTATAATTATAATTTGAAAAATAAGAAAATAGATTTAGGATAGAGATTATATTTTACTGATAGGGTATTCAACAGAGTAAAGGAAAAAATATTATATCTTAGTAACATAACAAACTTATTTTGAATTTTTGGTACATATACAGGGTGACTTTGAAGTTGAGTCATTAATTTTCAGATAATGATTGTAGAAGGAAGATAAACCAAAATATGTGTGTAAAAATAAAAAAAAAATGTTACCTTGTTTTATAAAGTATCCTCCCGACAAGTATTTCAGTGCGGACCTGTGCGCCCAAAAGCATGTCACAAAAACTGTTCGAAATGATTTCCGTTTTGCTCGACGCACAGCTGGGCGCGTCTTAGCCATGTCTCTTTACAAGCACGCAATAAAATCACTGGTTGATTTCTGATCACTGTACTCATTTCCTCAATTCGAGCACGTAATTCTTCGCGTGTATTAACCGGTGTTTTATACACTAGAGTTTTTAGCCAACCCCACAAACAAAAGTCTAAAGGATTTAAGTCCGGAGACCTTGGCGGCCAAGGTACAAAACCGCCACGGCCGATCCAACGATTATTAAATTGTCTATTTAAAAATTCACGCACATTTCTTGCATAATGGGGTGGTGCCCCATCTTGTAAAAACCACATGTTTTGTCTAATATTTAAAGGCACATCTTCCAGTAAACCAGGCAAATTGTGTTGCAAGAAATCAAGATAATTTTCACCAGTTAAGCGATTTGGTAATTCAAAAGGCCCCACTAAAATTCCATTAACAATTCCCACCCACAGGTTGATTGGTTCAAATCGCTGTTGAAAATTGGTTTCCCTTATTTCATGAGGATTTTCAATAGCCCAAACGTGAGAATTACGTGAATTAATAATTCCGTTTCCAGTAAAGAGGGCTTCATCACTCACTAAAATTTGATTTAAAAAAATTGTCATCATTTTGATGTTTATTTAAAAGCCAATTGCAAAAGTCAACCCTTTGTTCATGATCTTCCGGTTGTAAGGCCTGCACTTTTTGTATGTGAAACGGATAGAACTGATTTTCACGTAGAGTTTTCCAAGTTTTATATTGACTAATCGCCAATTGAGTTGAAATTTGTCGAGTGCTTACTGTTTGGATCATCACTTACTAATTCTAAAATTTGTTCTTCTAGTTCTATTTGATCGTGCGGTCTTGGAGCACCGGCATGATCTCCTCTGTGAGGTCTTAAGTCACCTGATTCACGAGCTCTTTGCACTACATTAACAAAGGCACGAGGGGTTGGTTGCACTCGATTGGGAAACCGATCCGCATAGATCCGTGATGCCGCGGCAGCATTTTGTAAAGATAAGAACCATGTCCACAAGTTCAGCATTTTCGTAAACATGTGCCATTTTTGATTTCGTTTGAGCCACGCAACAGACACCACTATTCACTCACACGTTACCGACTGACACTGACTGTATACCACTGAATAAAATAATTGTAAAAACATCGTTCCAAATTCTTTCGCTTTTTTGTTTCCGATGCGATGAACCGATAAGGCGGACTATATCCGTTGTTGCCAAACACGAGCACATAATATTATTATTGAGACAGGGCGGTACTCAAACTTCCAAAGGGCTATAACTTTGTTACTTTAATTTTACCAGAAAAATGGTAAAGGAAAAAACATTTCTTTTGATCAGATCTACTCACTGTTAAAATAAATGACTCAACTTCGAAGTCACCCTGTATACATTTTTCTGTATATATGTATAAAACTAACATCGTGTACTTTATGACCAACTGACGGAATCAATCATAAGAAATAAATCTATAATATAATGAATATTACCTCTATACTGAGAGATAGGCTATAATATTTTCTAATCAGTAAAAGAAACTTTTTGGCGATTTCTAATATTTCTAGTACTCATAGGTACCTAAAATGATTTCGTCACTCACCTTAGAAAAACAATGTAGTAGATTGGATTTATTCTTAGTCGCCGCTTGCAATTCTTCTTCGATCCTCTTAGATACAATAATATCTAGTTCCTTGTCGGATTTTGCTTGTAATTTGTAATGTCGCCACACTTCGCTTACTAACTTCTGTACATTTTGTTCTTTCGTACTTGTATGAGATTTTTAAAACTTTCAGACAATTGTTGGTATAACTTGGATTTGTCTATGTGAAACGACATCTTATTTAAACAAACTTTGGCTAATGGAATCAATCGTAACACAAATGTTAACTTGCTTTACTATGCTTACAATACGTCTACTCGCTATGGTATCCAAACGAAACAATACACTGATAGAGGAAATTTAGACAAGTGAACACCGCGCGGTAATTCCCCTACTCGGTTCTAAAGCGAGTAGGGGAATTACCGCGCGCTGTTCACTAAACGTATGCATTATTTGCGGGAATCCCCGAAAATGCATTTCGTTTTCAAGCAAATACAATGAGAGGGTTGCCATTCGTGTAAAAAAGTAAATAACTACCGCTGACGTAATCATCATCTAGACTCCCCTTCCCCCCATGTCATCCAAAATAAGCAAAGCAAAAACCCCCCATAGTGCTCACGTAATACTTGAACGGCCCCTATCAAGCAAATGTATGTAGCCTAGTTGCTATACATTGCTTCGCCTCCCCACTACTACTACTACGTACCATCCATTTCGTACGTTCTCCATCCATACGCTACATTCAGCTCCTTTTTACCCTCGAAGAGTCCGAAGTGAATCTTGCCATCGCTTTCGGCTGGGTTCTTGGCCCTTTTGGCTCTGGCGTCGGTCCAGTGTTTGGTGCCTAAAGCGGCCACCAACAAGGCCATGGCCGCGCATGACACGAAGAACGTCACTAAGATCATCAGTCGCTTGTACCAGTTCATGGTCGGGGATCATTGGTGGTAGTCTCATCGGAATAGCAGCCACCTATGACAGGAACATTTACAAAGGGTTTTTAGTAAAGCGTTCAACGGGACGGTGTTTCTAGTTCAATTCTTTATTTACTGCCTAGTAAAAAAGGCAATTTTTAATTTTAATCGAGGAAAATGATGTGATTTTTGGTTATCCCTATTCTCAACAACTACTGTGATGTTTTATATTATTTGTGCAACATAATTGTGATAGGTTAATCTGTGGACTAAGGCGATTTAATCATGTTTCCTTATAGTCTAATAAAATTCAACCGATTGAAATCAAAAATGTAAAATATCATTATATTGTATTCATTCGTAAACAATTACTCAAAACCAAGCTTATGTACTGAAGAGAAGAGTTGATTTTTAACACGCCTTTATTAGCTTGGCTTGTATGTACGAGACCCTTCCCACTTCAGTTGGCCCAACTATTGAAATCATAGTTTTTTTCTTATCAAACACAAATAATAAAAATGTAGCAGGGTGTTATAGGTTTAAAATATTGACAATGAATATTTTGATAATATATTGTAGAAAACACCAAATTTATCACTCCCTAATCAAATTTGCAGCATAAAAATAACACATGTTGCAATTACGGCATATCAACCTATTTTCATTTCAATGCAAAATAAGTCTATAACGCAAAGGTGGCTGTGAAAAATAAAAGCCATGACAATTGTTTTTATTAATCACAGCTGTCAGAATACGTTTAAAATAGTTTTGGTTTTCAGAATGGGTAGAGGAAATGTTATTAGTGAGAAAATTCGGTTACTGATAATGTAATTTTTTAATTCTGGGAAATCAAACTCAGAAATTGCAACTTTGTTAGACTTATCGCGGTACAGGGTGAGAAATAATGTTAGAAGATATAACGTAACTGGTTCAGTTAATATTAAGCCACGATATGTGAAAAAAAGTAATATCACAAATGCCGACCGAAGAGCATTAAGAAGAATAATCGTGAAAAACAGGCGTGCCATTTTTTTACAATTAAATGCTCTGGAAAAGGAGTAGGAAAACTTCATTTTATTGATGGAAATGTGGATACAAGCAAATATTTGGCAATTTTATAAGAATCGCTTTTACCAGTGATGGAAGAATGTTTGACATCCGGCCAAGATTTTGTGTTTCAGCAAGATAGTGCAGCGTGCCATACCTCAAAAACGGCTATAAAATGGATGGAACAATATAATGTACCACTTTTGAAATGGGTTTCTAGTAGTCCAGATGTGTCACCTATTGAAACTTTGTGGCACGAGATGAAAAAGGTTCTACGATAACATCCTGCTCGTACAATCACCGTACTAAGACAAAAGCTTCAAGAAATATGGGATTGTTTAGCACCAAATTTTTGCCAAAACTTGGTTAACACTATGCCCCAAAGAATTTCAGCCGCAATAAAAAATAAATGTGATGTTACCCAATGGTAATCTTTCAATTGCTGCTTTGTTAATTCGCGCATTTATTCGCACATTGTTTATTTGTTCAGATGTTCTATTAGTTACAGGTCTAAGTGATTTCAAATATTTTATATTTCACGACTAGAGTGTATGTAAAATGTTTTTGAGAAAACAAATTGTTTTAGAAGTAAATAGTTTCGTCATGTTTAGTTTATAAAGGCATATTTTGGTGCAAACTGAAGTGGGAAGGGGCTCGTATAAGCGCAGAGTCAACCTACTTGACGCCATTCTTAATTTCGGACAAGTCGAGATTAATGAAAATCACCATTTCTCCTTGAAAAAACCACGACAAAGAAGAAAAGGGCAATTACTGGAATTTCACGAGTCACGACCTTAGAAGAAACGAAACAATTACGCCGACTTCGTGTAAATATACTCGAAACATTTGTAAGAAAAATGCACTCGAATTGCTTTACTGAGACATGCGATGCTGATGGTATGAAGAACAGTTAGTTTCTAGACATTCCACAGTGCTTATTTGTAGAATTTTGGATTCAGCGATGCTGCATAGTGTCTATAATTAGCACATTTACTGGAAACTGACTGTATGCGTTAAACAACCAACCATCGTTAATGACGTGTATAATCAATGTATTGAAACGATAAAGTATAGCCGAGAACGAATGACGTCGTGTAGTAGAACTAATATATTCAGTTGTTTTAGGCAAAAATGATTTCATAATGCACAACCTTTTAGGATCAAGCACGCCAAAAATGAAGGGTCAATGGGGTATTCTCTACCTGAACAGAATTGGATGTAGATACCTGAAACCTATTAATGTTTTTTTCGATGGAGCTAAAAGTACGACCGACAACGCCTAACCCGCGTATTTCAACCCTTACACATTTTATTATATTATAACTATTTTAAATGTATTCTGACAGCTGTGATTAATAAAAACAATTGTCATTGCTTTTATTTTTCACAGCCACCTATGCGTTATAGACTTATTTTGCATTGAAATGAAAATAGGTCGATATGCTGTAATTGCAACATGTGTTATTTTTATGCTGTAAATTTGATTAGAGAGTGATAAAGTTGGTGTTTTCTACTATATATTATCAAAATATTCATTGTTAATATTTTAAACCTATAACACCCTGCTAAATTTTTATTATTTGTGTTTGATAAGAAAAAACTAAGTTTTCAACAGTTGGGCCAAATGAAGTGGGAAGGGGCTTGATCTCCGCTGCTACTGGGCCTATTGTCAAAAACCATTAAGCTTTTTCACCTCTAACACAGTTGTAAAATTCATCGACGGAAATGAATGACATGGTTTTTCATAAAAAAACGTGAATAAACCATATTTCATTCTCGAATATTTCACAATTACAACAGGTACTTTCTCGCTCAGTAGCGTAGGAAGAAAAAGAAAAAACAGAAAATACACACCCATGGCAACAGTATATGCCACTGTCAAAATCTGTACGCTGTCAGATTTGGTAATTTCTCCTTCATTCTAGCAAAATTTGATCTAACATCTGACGCTTTGAAAATCATTATACTATTCCAGGAAGTCGTTCCATTGCACTGAGAGAAACAAATACGCCTTTAAGCGAAGTTCGCAGAGTATTTGATGTTAAGAAAAGTATGGATGTGTTTTTCTCGCAAATAAAACAGAACTTATATGCAAAACCTGTAAAAAGGCCCGTGGCTGATTAGCTTTCAAGGCCCTATGCAGAAGATGACACGATTTATTTTGGGCATCAAAAGAAAAATGTCCGTAATTAAATTTTTTCATAACCTCAAATACACTACGAACTCCCCGTCTCCACAAGTATGCTCAAATACACTAATTTGTTACATTGATATGCAATTGTGCACAGTAGGTACGAACAAATGAGGCCAACTGGCTCCTTATTGCAGCAACAAGGTCAGTCGATACGAATGTCAAATATTTCGAATGTAAATGAAATATCTTGAAAACCAGTTCTCTGTTTATACAGGGTGGCGCATCGAAAAGGAAACAGACGCATTTACTGGCAGCTCAGTTTTTTTTGGAAAACGCTCAGACCTGTCGATTTTGTTTTCGAGGGGGACACAAGTTTGGCAAAAAATCACGTTAGCACGTGCAGCCCCGTAAGCGGGGGTGACACCACCCCCAAAATCTTAAATGGAAAGGGGGGTGGAGTGATACCTTATTTTAAAGGTCTTTCAATTCCCTTTATAATGATATAAAATTAATGTACTTCAGTTCAGTAGTTTTGAGGATTTATTGATTTAAAGCTTAAAGTAGACTTTAATAGGTACATCAGATTAGTTTGTACTACTTTCAGAAGAAATTTGACTAAAAGAGTTTACTTAATAAGTAAATGCTTTTCTTCAGTACGCCCATAGTTTGTTTATCATTTTGTTGTTGAAAATAGCTGTATAAGACGTTTCGCATAATATTTGGTGTTAAGTGTCCTGAATTTTTTTATTTTTCGTTGCCTCGAGTTATTTGTTCTGGTTTCAGAGCGCACCGTTAATATTTTCTGGCTATCTGTCTGTCGGTTTGTCCCGTAATCCTTGGCTCCTCGATAGGGAATGCAATTAGGATCGAACTCGTTGATAATGGATATAAAAAAAGTTATCGTTTTATTTTTCGATAAAAACCGATAATTATCTTTTATATTCTGTTTTTATTTTTCAATTTTTTATCTATAGAATTATATCATATTGGATATTCCAGAGATTACTGTTTTAGTTTATTTAATTGGTTACTTTTTTCAATTTTAGATAATTATATTTTAGTTTATTTATTCACTTACTTATTATTACCCAAAAAAATCTTTGAAATATATTTTTTATTACCCTAAGCATCTCGTCACAAAAACGTCACTCATTTTGTGCTTTTATTTCACGTCAAGGTGTTGCTGGACAATTAAATTTTGGAAAGACAAATACAGAATTAGATATATATTAGACGTTAAAAATATGTATAAGTTGTTATGGTATGTGCATGATCACCCACTTTTTATGTGTTACGCATATTAGTGATATAAAAGATAAATGTTATGTGGAAAATTTCCAATTTGCAGTTTTCGAGTTTTTCATCATTCGCTCACTACTTTCCTACATTCTACAATTATAAAATAAGTGAAAATACCGAGGGAGGGACCTGCTTTATATCAAAACTATCATCACAATTGTAGCATCTGTACAAATTCGAACTTAGAACTTGCCTTCAGTTTGCTTCTCCTTAGAACAACGGAAAAGTTACTGTCATAGTCCACCGTTGATGTCTCTAGGGTTACTCGTCTCACTGATTATTGGAATCTCCGGGTCGCTACGAACTTACTTAGCACTTACAGGGAAAGTTCCACTGTATTCACTGAGACGCGGCACTAAATGGTCTTTTTACACTTTTTTATGTCCTACATCTCGGCGATTTATAACTTTTCCACACACATTGACACTCCATTAAATGTTTTATCTTCCCCGTGTCCAAACTCGAGGATTTTATTTGACAGTCTGTTGGATCCTAATTATTTACCTATGGAAGAGTCCAAAAATGAATTTATTATATCTAATTGCAAGACCTGGTACGTGGATGAAAGTAGTTACGTTTCTGAGAACAGAATTTGTTGTGGTTCACGGTTCACGGACAATTTACGCAACGTTGCCAAGTTGTTTATCTACCTTTCTGTAACAGATCATAGATACCTACTATTGTGAGAAGTAACAAGAGCTTGTTTTAAATTCTTATACTCATGATTGAGGAAAATCAAAATGTTAATACACTAGATTTCTGATATTAAGACAAATCAGTTTTTCGCATTACCTCTAACATAAAATACTTTTGAATTAAAGTCTTAGTGGGTTCGATAATTAACAGTTTTGGAGATATTGGTGTCTAGTAAAGGTCTCTGCAGATGTTATGGTTGAGAGCATTATATGTTGACATAATTTTAACATTGAAACACATATCTTTAGTCCATATTCATGATTATACAGGGTGGCGCATCGAAAACGAAACAGACGCATTTACTGGCCGCTCATTTTTTTTTTGGAAAAACGCCGAGACCCGTCAATTTTGTTTTCGAGAGGGACACAAGTTTGGCAAAAAATCACGTTAACACGTGCAGCCCTCTGGACGGGGGTGACACCAACCCTAAAATCTTAAATGGAAAGGCGAGTCGAGTTATACCTAATTTTAGAAGTCTTTCAATTCCCTTTATGATGATGTAAAATACATGAGCTTCAGTTTAGTAGTTTTGAAGATCTATTGATTAAGGAAAAAAAACTAATTTGCCAGTGAATGCGTCTGTTTCGTTTTCGATGCGCCACCCTGTATTTCCCCCAATTTAAATTGTTTTGATACTAGTTCATTCAAAATAATATTTACTATACGAGTTGACTTTCTAGAAGCTTCACCGAATCCTGTTTGCGAAAGGTGTAGATTCGGCAACGTTGGATATCGTACCACGTCGAGAGGAACGAGGTCAGGTCCGTATCGAGACTTATCTGCCTGCAGCCAGGAAATCGGCGATTTCGGGAAGGATACAATGCTGTTCTTTTGTTATTTCTATTTTTGGAATTTAGGTTAAGTAAATGTTTTGAGAATTTACAGTTTGGTGAGTGCAATTTCTGTTCGCTGCCAAAACTCGATTGCTGAGGGTAGTCTAGGCTAAACTTTGCTATCTTTGTCTCTCTTATGTACTACAAATAAAGGCGTTATTATTATTATACGGGGGACTTGGGAATCATTTTTTATACTTGAACCACCTCGAAGGCATAGGGAATAAGCATTCGAGGGTACCGTGGAGCTATAAGGGGATACAGGGGAAAGAGGGACGCCACACGGACTCCAGCGAGGGCCGACATTCTGGCGCCGTCTTAGAGATCCGCCGTGTGGTACCTCCACGTTCCACAGTCAGAAACCGTCTACCATCTACAAATCTTGACTTTATTCCAAGAAATCTGAAGTTGTAAGATTTATGTGAATCTTCAAATCACGTTAATCGCTTAATTCCGATTAAACTGCTACAATCGGTTTGCATTTAGGGGACTATAAGGAGTTGACGGCAGAATGGAAAAAATGAGGCGTATTCGTAAAATAAATTTATTTTTGAAAATGAGGTCTCGGTGCCATATTGCAAAAAAAGTTGTACCTATTCTAAGGGTAATTTCAGAAAGAGTATGTATTGCAAAAATATACTTTTGGTGTTCATTATCAAACTTGAAACGTCGCAATCCACTGCAGTAAAGTTATTTGTATCACTAGTTTCTTTGCTTGTTTATTGAAGGTTCATTTGGTATTAATGATTCGATGTCAATCTTATACAGGGTGACTTTGAAGTTGAGTCATTAATTTTCAGATAATGATTGTAGAAGGAAGATAAACCAAAATATGTGTGTAAAAATAAAAAAAAATTAAAAAAAAATGTTACCTTGTTTTATAAAGTATCCTCCCGACAAGTATTTCAGTGCGGACCTGTATTTGATCGTGCGGTCTTGGAGTACCGACATGCCCTCCCCCGTGAGGTCTTAAGTCACCTGATTCACGAGCCCTTTGTACTACATCCAGCATTTTCATAAACATGTGCCATTTTTTATTTCGTTTGAGCCACGCAACAAACACCACTATTCACTCACGCGTTACCGACTGACACATCGACTAAATACAACTGAATAAAATTGTACATTGTAGTGAAAACATCGTTTCAAATTCTTTCGCTTTTTTGTTTCCGATGCGATGAACGGATAAGGCGGATTATATCCGTTGTTGCCAAACACGAGCACATAATATTATTATTGAGACAGGGCGGTACTCAAACTTGTAAAGGGCTATAACTTTGTTAATTTAATTTTACCAGAAAAATGTTAAAGGAAAAAAACATTTCTTTTGATCAGATCTACTCACTGTTAAAATAAATGACTCAACTTCGAAGTCACCCTGTATAGTTGTTTTATACATTTTTAGATCAATTTTCAGTAATTTTACATTCTGGTCTATAAAAAATACATAAGGTGATTTTTTAATTGCCACCTCAAACATTTTTAAATATGAACAATTTATTAAATTCAAATCATGCTATCGACAATGTACATGGCATATCAATCAATAGACAACAACAAATATTGAAATTATATCAACTAGCTAAACTCAATAAAAGCGCTGTTCCACGCTTTATCCAGAAATCAGCCGGTTCCAGGCCACTCTTCAGATCTACGGCGACCACGAAAGCAGGTCTGTTCTGAGATCCAGTCCGTATGGGAAAATAGTAACAAGGACAAGAATATAGACCTGGAACGAGAATAATCGTGAGGGTGCTTATTTTGTACGTGCAGAAGACTCTAGATTCAGTTCACGTTAGTAGATTGCAAATATAAAAACTTGTCACTGCTTATCAAAAACAAATGACTATTTGCATTTAGGAAATATTCAACTAATGTTCCATTTGAATAAGGAGGTAAACATTCTAAGCTGCATTCAAATCAACAATCCAACTTTATCTGCATTTCATTCACCTTTTGCCATGCTTTGTATGTTTATCATTTTCGTGGTTTATTAATATTATCCAATATATCTGCACTGCCAAAATTTAAGTTCTTTATAGTCATAATGACAGCAACAGAGATAGAGATATGCTACTCGTACATTCGCGGAACCTGAAATTATTTTGATGTGCAGTGTATTAAGTTACTTCATGGTCGACATTTTTCACTTCGCTCCCATCCTATGAGCTAAATTAACACCAGTCTTACCTCTGGTCTTCTTCTTGAGCTGCTCGACAGGTTTGAAATGAATGATGGGCATCGCGCAGAATAGTTGCATCGGTTGAGGTTCGATCAGCATGGCGTTTTTCCTGTCCCAACTGGCACCTTCAAGATATGTATGTTTTATATAAACTCCGTTCTCGGGCGCCACCTGAATCGTGTGTTCTTCCACCGTGAGAACGGTAAACTCCCATCCTAACGCGTCTATCGGGATGTCGTTCGCTCGAGCCGACGTCTGGATAGTACAAACAAAGGGTAGTCATATAAAAACAAGACAAACTAAACAAATAGCTAATATGCACTATACGTAGTGGTCGTTTTGCGGTGATAGGTGGCACATGAAGTTAGCCATGAAGCTTCGAACAGAACGCGTCGATTCCACGGCGTTCTCAAGAATTGCATCCTTATAAGATCAAGTTCACTCAAGAAGAAACAGTCCTGTCGAATGACCGCCTAGATCGTGTCATTCCATACATAAGTGTTTTGAGTATACTTCAATCCAATAATAAAATTTTCGAGATATCTCAAATGTTCTGAGTTTTATTTAAAAAGAAAGTTGTCAAGTCCTTAATGGAAAACCCGTTATTTGTTGAAATGAACTTATTATTATTATTAAATCATTTTGATGTGATTTTCGCTAGTAATTCAATTTGCTGATGTTAATATGTTAGTAGGTAAATTTATATCATCTACCGCTACTGCGCAAAATTTTTTACTTATGCCAAAACAGCTCCCGCGGTGGATTTTATGCGCTAAACGCATCATTAGTCTTACCTGCAAAACAGCTGTGAGGTACCCAGTAGGAAAAGTAAAAGCAGCTAACCAAAAAAGCATCGGCGCTCGAACGGTAGCAGCCCAAGTACTGAAATGCTCTACCCTGGCTAAAAGGTCTCTTGCCCACGAACCCAGAAGTTTCAGCGACGGATATGCTGGAAAATAAGAAATTGCGTCTCTTTTGTAACAATCAACGCAGCTTTTCTAGTCCGGTTGAATGTTTTTTTATATACAGGGTGGCGCATCGAAAACGGAACAGACGCATTAACGGCAGCCTAGTTTTTGTTTTGAAAAACGCTAACACCTGTCGATTTTGTTTTCGAGGGAGACACAAATTTGGCAAAATATCACGTTAACACGTGCAGCCCCCTAAGCGGGGGTGATACCACCCCCAAAATCTTAAATGGAAAGAGGGGTCGAGTGATACCTTATTTTAAATTTCTTTCAATTCCCTTTATAATGATATAAAATTAATGTACTTCAGTTCAGTAGTTTTGAAGATTTATTGATTTGAAGCTTAAATAAAACTAAAACATCAGCATTAGTGGAGATCAATACATTTGGCAGGAAAGTAATTTAAGAATGAAGAATGAACTGACCCGTTAGGCAAGTAAATGTTGAAAATGGCCACCATGACTCTCCATGCAATAATAAAGATTTTAATTTCAACTCGTTCTGCTGTGGAATATACCATGGTTAATTTATGTAATAAAGCGTTACAAGTTATTTTAGCAACAAAGTTTGGTCATATCAGTCGCAAACTATGTACTAAATTCCTATTTAAAATAAGTAGGAGATATTTCCTTATCTTTCTTCAAGAAATAACTTTTTGCCACAAAAAACGCTCCAATAGCTATTTTCAACAACACAATGATAAACAAACCATGAGCGTAGTGAAGGAAAGCATTTACTTATTAAGTAAATTCTTTTAGTCAAATTTCTTCTGAAAGTAGTACAAACTAATCTGATGAAAGATAAACAAAATTTTTCGTCCGCTACAATGGCAGGTCACATACGATTTAATAAAGGTAAATAAAAATAAAAAACGCATCGTACTATTTTAAGCAAAATGATGTCCAGATAAAAAATGCGTGTTCAATGAGAAGCCTGGTACTCAGACTCAGTGACATTTTTTTTAATGTTTGCAGTATAATTTGATACCGCCATTCGAATACAATTATCCAACTGTTAATCTGTATGTCGATTACGGTATTTGTTTTTGATAAACTTTATATTTGAAAAAGAGGATTCACACAAATAGGTTGAACTACCGTTCAATTTAAAACAAATGATCTTTGCTGAGTTTCTTTTTTTTATGCGCCATTTTTGAGTAAAAAGATAAAAACCGTTCTATTGTCTGAGAAAATTAATGTAATAATTGAAGAATGCAATTTAGCAATAAATATCTAGTTGCTCTAGAATATGTCACTGGCTTTTGACATATGGCAAGTCTCTGTTATTCAAATCTGTTCGCTGCTGCGACATCTTTTTCATTATTTAGTTTTTACAATCTTGTTAATAATGGTGAATTATTAAAATGCAGAAATGGCGGAAATGCGTTACGTATATGGCCTTGCCGACGGTAATGGTGAGCAAGCCAGACGGATTTATCACCAGAGACATCCCGATCGTGCTTTGCCAGATACTCGAACCTTTTCTAATATTCATCGTTGTTGAAACTGGTTCTGTCCGAAAAGGAACATCTGAAAGTAGACCTCTAAGTGTGAGAACGCCTGAAATTGAGGAAGCAGTGCTGCACGAAGTCGAAGAACATCCTGAAACGAGTGCGAGGAAGATCGTTAGACACTTAAATTTTGTTTGGAGAATTTAAGTGGATTTTTTGTTATATCCTTACCATATTGGCCCATTCTTCTTGCCGGGACGACTTGACGGACAGACTTACCTCAATTTTCTTCGACAACAGCTGCATTTGCTGCTTGATGATGTTCCGTTAGTAATAAGAAACAATATGTGTTACATGCATGACGGTGCACCAGCGCACTTCCGTGTAGGGGTTCGTAATTATTTACAAACAAAATCGTTGGATTGGCCGCGGTGGGCCCCAAGAATGGCCACTAAAGTCCCCAGACCTCAACAGTTTAGATTTCTTTTTGTGGGGCCATTTTAAAACACTAGTGTACACAAGCCCCATTAACACTGCAGAGGAATTAAGAGAAAGAATAGTTGCAGCTTGTGATAGAATAAAAAACACTCCAATGTGTGCGCAATTCCATGAGAAGGAGGGCGGAAGGATGCATAATAAGTGAAGGGGGCCATTTTCAACAATTTTTGTAATCATTTCGTTGGTTTTAATGTTATGTTTATGTTGTCAGTTGCTGTTGTTCACTACCCCTAATATGTTTAATTTTTCCAATTAAGTTAATAATAATTTTGCAAGTAAGACAATAGAACGGTTTTAATTTTTTTACTCAAAAATGGCGCATCGAAGGAAAGTAACTCAAGAGAGATTATTTGTTTTAAATTGAACGGGGAATTCAAAAATAATTTTTATTTGGCAAAAAACCATTGGCGTACTATTTTTTTCTTAAAAAAGATCGTAGTTAATACCGTACGCACGCCACTGTTGAAGCTAAAAATTATTTTTGCATTGAAAAATATGGAACTTCACTAACCTTCACTACGTACTAAATATCAGTGAAATATCGGGAGCGGTTCTGAAAATATTAATTAATTTCCATTATTTTCCTAGAACTTCAACACCCCGAGTTTTTGTAAGGAAACATTTTTGGACCATACCAACATTAATTCTTCATGTAGATTCACGCGCTTAAATATCCGCGTATCATTAAGGAACACCCTGTATACTTACCATTCAACCACGCTGACGGTACTCTTCCCTCATAGATACAGGTAAATATTTCTTCCAATTCGCTTGACATCACTACTAAGCCTTGAATGCCTTTTTGAAGATCTTCCAAAGATTGTCTTATAGATACTAGCAGTGTATCATATCTGAAAACGACATCACCGTTATTTTCCAAAGTGACTTAAATCTGTTACTCCATATAAATTAAATACGTGTGGATCGTGGGTGATTGATTGCACTAAGGAATTATCAGTCGCGTTCCTATTTTTCTTATAATCGCCAAAGGATGTTAGAGAAACAGTTCATTAACTTTTATAGAATAGCTTTTATTGAGGCATCAACAACAGTTGAGAACAGAAGACCAAGTAACGAAATGAGTACAAAGAATAGTCAAAGACCCTTTTTATATTCTAGGATTAGAGTTACGAATTTTCCAGAAATCAATAGTATCTGGTAAAAATGCAAGCATCTTCACATTCTGTCTCTCAAGTATGAGACGGTGTTATACTCGTAGGGACTTGGATGGTGTTAATGCTTTAAGGTAATGGCATAACTTATACCTCTGAATTTCTTGAAGTAATACTACATCCAAAGGCATTTTGTGTGGTCCAATGAGCTTATCAGTTTGTTCATAATCAATACATTCTGGTAGCTTCGAAAGAACATCACTGGCTAACTCAATCACCTGAAAGAATGTTAATTTGGACATCGTTTTTGAGACATGTCATCAGTCCGAAAAATTTGATGATGTCCGTTTTGTGTATGTTACACATTTTAATCAGTTGTTTGCATATTCGCCGTTTCACCAGAAAAGTATACCTTAGCTTCTTTGGAGTCTCCAGCTGCAGCTCCAGTGCTCTGTATCTGCAGCGACATCAGTGTTTCAAATAGATTTCTTGATTCAGATATCAACGAGGTAATGTCAGCATTCGGATGTTGACCAAACGCTTCAGGTCTATCAATGTTGGGTAGTAATGTTATGTAGTCGAAGTACGATTGAATCGAGCCATCTCTTGGTATATAGTATGTCGACAAGCTTGATAATCTGCAAATGGATGTCTTCATTTATTAGTTAGAAGACTCCCTAATCCATACATATTGATCAAACAGTTTAATTAGTTAGGCACGAAAAACAGTCACTCATTTCCGTCGGGGAATACTTGACCTCTCTATAACATGCTAGAATTTGAATGAGATAGTGGATAGAGACTCCGCCGATAATTACAGGGCAATTACAATTACACCTATGGCTGGCAAAATCTTTGAGATTATTGTGACAGAAAAAATAAGCTAAGGGTTCGGTCCGACGCATAGCTGTGCAACAGCATTGATAGGAGTGGTGGATGATGTATTATGCAGTGCTGACAAAGGTAACCTGACTGCCTTGGTGCTCTTAGATTGAACGAAGGCATTTGACAGGATACATCATGATCTACTCTTAGCCATGCTCCACTTTTACGGTTTCCCGGCCGATGCAGAGTCCCTAATGCGTAGCTACTTCAGCGATCGTCGACAGCAGGTAATGCTGAATGATAAGTACTAAGCGTCTCGAAACATATGCTTAGACTTGAATCCGGCTAAAAGTACAGTCATGTTATTCGGGCCGTAAAATTGGAGGGACCATTGTGAACCTCTGGTGAAAATAAACCTCGGTAACAATGCTTTAGAAATAAGCTCGATAGCGCGTAATTTAGGCTTATACCTTGACAAAAAGTTAAGGTTTGAGGATCATGCTAACAAATGCTCCAGAAGAGCGTATTGTAATTTAAAGACGATATGCGGTCAAAAATCTTACATGAACCAAAAAACTAAAGTCATACTATGCAATTCTCTTGTTCTGTCGCATTTTAACTTCTGTGATGTCGTGTATGACAAATGTCTAACTAAATTCACCTCTGATAAAATATAACGCGTGCAAAATTCTTGTCTGACTTATTTTTGGTTTAAGAAAATTCGATTCTGTTTCATCAAAGCTTATTGATGCTGGCTGGCTGAACATGAAGCAACGCAGGCTGCTTCGTAGCCTCGAACAGTACCAAAAAATACATAAACTACCATCCTACTTACACGAAAAAATTCATTTATTTCATATATTTCTTTTTACCTCATTTATATATGCTTATCTTATTGTGATGTAAACGTAAAAGCAGGGGTTAAGTGGAAGAGCGGATATGCCGAACTTCGACCATGTTCATATAAAACTGGTTTTGCAACTTGTTTTGTATTTTCTTTTGTTGGGAATAAAGACATTATTATTATTAATGTGAAGTAAATTTATCCTAAGTCACCTGAAATAAGGTATTTGCAAAGCATCATCACAGAAATATTGATTTATGTAAGTGGTGAGTAGTCTTCGATCCCAATCATCGGTCACATGGCCACCGTAACTAACGCCTGCGATCAGGTACTTCAAAGCATCCCATGGGGTCGTTGCGTACTCGTTCAGGTAAATTGTCAACAGATTTTCTGATACCTAAAAGTGCAAATATACTGAGTGACAAAAAAAACGTAAACACCTACGTATGTTTATTAGAATTCAATAATCTTTTACATATGAATTTATCTTGCCATGGGCAACAAGTGATAGAATGGTCAGTTTTTGTTGTGGAGGCCGCGTGTATTGTTTGGTGATGAAGAAGCATTCAGTTTTCGTACATTTACAGTTAAACGTTTTTGTACAAAATTGATTGAGTAGCAGAGTAGTAACATCGCATCTAGATGATTGTTGTGTATTGATCTGCACGTGTGCATCAAGTTAAAAAGTAGTACTACAGATAAGATACCTGGAAGTCGGAATCGTTGAAACTGTATATCACATTCCAACCCAGTTGTTGAAATTTCTTTCTCTCCAACAATATTGCATGGAAGAAGCAGAGCCCAAATAATAGCTTTTTGTACTTCTCCGGATATTGGCAAGCGGTAAACTGTTCTTCAGTGATCAGTTGGTATAATCTTTTCAAATTGGCTTTCAGCCCCTATAAATCAATTATTTGTCTGCTTGATTTCTGCAATAAGCACCCACTTGGATAAGATATCAATGTTTTCTCTATTCTCCTCCAAGTATGAGTAACTACTCTAGTTTAGTTTATTAGTAGCTAGCTGTTACCAGTGGCTTACTACGCGTTAAATTGTTAGTAATATACAGGGTAGCGCATCGAAACAGAGCCTCATCGCAGCACAAAAATATACAGAATAGATTTTGTAAACTCGTGTTATCGTTATACCTTTGGAGGTTCGGTGGTCATCTTGATACCAGCTTGGAGAATAGAAATCGGAAATTCGGGATGAGGGCTAGAGCTCAACCAAATCCTACATTTCGGATGAACTTTACCAGTTTGCAGCAATTCAATGATCTTGTCTAGTTTTGGCATCCAGCTTAGTGATAAGTGGCAATTTGCCAAGAACACCCAGTGGCCTTCCTTTGCACCAGTCGCTATCAATCTGGGAAAGACAGTGTTCGGTTATTCTGTATAGCGTAAATCTCGAAAATTGCGAAAGACATCCTTTCATGGATGTAGGGTGCGTTAAAATTAGAGTATCGCAGTGCCAGACAATTCTTGTCAAAAGCGGAATGGGTATCACGTAAAAAACCTATAAAACGTCAAAAAAAAAAAAACTATAAGATGTCATCTTGCAAACTAGGTAGTTTTTAGGGCGCAAACAGTCACTCCACGTTTGCTCCCTAGGATCGCTGTGAACGTCCATCTAAGGAAGAATCACTCAACTAAACTACTCGCATTATTGGTTGCATA
Organism: Acanthoscelides obtectus; assembly: GCA_963669975.1. Lineage (NCBI taxonomy): Eukaryota > Metazoa > Arthropoda > Insecta > Coleoptera > Chrysomelidae > Acanthoscelides > Acanthoscelides obtectus. Next base: position 8,357,131 of record CAVLJG010000001.1, on the reverse strand, counting down.
TGTTTTGTAAGGCCAAATAGTCCTTATGTGTAGTTTTTATCTCTGAGAAGAAACTTGGTTGAATAGCAAGATCGCATCTGGATGATTTATGTGTAATCAGTGATAATTTGCTGTGTGAGAAAATCTTTACTGAATATGCTGCCAATGAAGTATATCTATTGGCTGTGCCCGACGGGTTATTTTTATGTTGTGCTTTCCGAAGGAGAGGTTATGTTCAAAGTTATAAATTACGAGAAACTGAGGAGAATTACGGGAAACCATCACCGCGCCCGCGTTTTGAGTGATTACTGTTAGCCTGTATACAGGGTGACTTTGAAGTTTAATTTTCAGATAATGATGAAGATAAACCAAAATATGTGTAAAAATAAAAAAAAAATTTTACCTTGTTTTATAAAGTATCCTCCCGACAAGTATTTCAGTGCGGACCTGTATTTGATCGTGAGATCTTGCAGCACCGGCATGCCCTCCCCTGTGAGGTCTTAAGTCACCTGATTCACGAGCCCGTTGTACTACATTAACAAAGGCACGAGGGGTTGGTTGCACTCGATTGGGAAACCGATCCGCATAAATATGTGCCATTTTTTATTTCGTTTGAGCCACGCAGCAAACACCACTATTCACTCACGCGTTACCGACTGACACATTGACTGAATAAAAACATCGTGATCAGCGTTTCAAATTCTTTCGCTTTTTTGTTTCCGATGCGATGAACCGATAACGCGGAGTATATCCGTTGTTGCCAAACACGAGCACATAATATTATTATTGAGACAGGGCGGTACTCAAACTTCTAAAGGGCTATAACTTTGTTAATTTAATTTTACCAGAAAAATGTTAAAGGAAAAAAACATTTCTTTTGATCAGATCTACTAAAAATAAATGACTCAACTTCGAAGTCACCCTGTATGGCTTGTAATTCGACAGTGTACAGTGAATAGGTATAATTATTTATTATCCCTCTCATGTAAATCCAGCAAATTTGTACATATGTAATTTCCAGATTGGATAAGAAAAAGTGGTTGCGCAACTAATTCCACTCGGTCTCACAGAACATATGCAACCAATAATGCGGGCAGTTTAGTTGAGTAATTACTTTATAGATGGACGTTCACAACGATCCTAGTGAGCAAACGTGGAATGACTGTTTGGGCCCTAAAAACTATCTAGTTTATTCATGAAGTAAGAAATGCTCTTCATGAATTCCGCAATGAGCAATGGAACGACTTTCTGGCGGGGATGCTTGACTCAAGCATTCCTCTCTGGAAGGTGGCGAAGTCGCTCAAAAACGGAAAGCGTGAACAAATCCCACACATTCACGGTCCTCGAGGCATTGTCTTCAGGACAGACAAGAAGGTTGAAGTTTTCGCCGATGCCATGGAAAGACAGTTCTCTCCCAACTATAATCTTGATAATGACCTTGACGGGGAGCAACACATCGTAAGATTTGTCAGGAGATATTTTAGGGCCAACGGCGTCAGTGACAGTCGCGTTATCGTTGGTGATTTTTCATCAGAAGATTCTTCTTCGGAAGCTTCTTCAACCGAAGATCTGCTTAGCACATCAGCGGCATCTCCTGAGATCCCGCATTGCACACCAGCAGAGATTCAAGGTCATATTAAAGACCTTAAAGTGCGCAAAGCACCTGGGGAGGATCAAATCGCTAATAAGGCGCTGAAGCTGCTTTCGCGGAAGTCCTTAAATTATCTAAGGATCCAGTACTTCCCATCCGCGTGGAAGTTATAATGATTCCAAAGAAGGTGGGTTCGATATTTCCCCAGGATTATCGTCCCATTAGCCTGCTGTCAGCTCCATCTAAGCTCGCTGAAAAGGTGATTCTACGTCACCTTGAGAATTTCTCGTCAGATCACCATGTGATTCCTGACGTGCAATTCGGTTTTCGGTCTGAACATAGTACGGAGCTACAGGCGGTTAGGCTGGTGGAACGTGTAACCAGAGGATTCACCCTTAACGAAAGTACTAGCATCTTGCTTTTGGATGTCTCAAAAGCATTTGACAAGGTGTGGCACGCGGGCCTCTTGTATAAACTAATCCAAAAGGGCTTCCCTTTTTGGCTTCTAAAACTACTGAAATCCTTCCTTGAAGGTAGGAAATTTCGGATCAAAATTGACAATGTCCTGGCGACAACACGGCTGATTACAGCGTTGCTATAGCCTAGCGGAATCGCACAGCAACCCTCTGTTGCGTGAGTCAGTGGACTACACAGTCGAGCAAGTTCGCAAGCACAAAAGGCCGCGGCTCGCACTGTAATCAAAATTAACTCGTGAACTTAGAACAACCAAAATTGGAGCATTTTGGCAAAATCTTTAGAAAAAATCGAATATTTTTAGACCATATCAAAATCTGTGAAGTGATTTTAACAATGCCAGTCACCAACTTGGCTCTAATTACTCAGTACATTTCTGAAGTACTGGACGGTCAGGGACAAGTTGATGTCATCTACACAGATATTCAGAAGGCGTTTGATCAAGTTGATCATTATGCACTTCTGGATAAGCTTAAAACAGTGGGTATGTCTGATGCAATGCTGTCGCTCATGAATTCATATTTGAGGGATAGAAGGTTATTTGTCGAATATGGTGGTCATAGGTCGAGTTACTATCGGGCCACGTCCGGGGTACCTCAAGGGTCAAATCTAGGTCCATTATTGTTTTTGATATTTATCAATGACTGAAGTGTTTCCATTTGTTTTTCGCTGATGACCTTAAAATCTGCACGTCAGTCAAGACAGTCGAGGATTGCGTCATATTGCAAGATGACTTAGCTCTAATTTTGTCATGGTGTTCACGAAACTGTCTCAGTCTGAATGTTTCGAAATGTAAAGTTATGACTTATACAAGAAAAGTTAACTATTTAATTTATGATAATTATAACATCAATGGTCAGGTTATAGACAGATGCACCTCTTATAGAGACCTTGGAGTCATTTTTGATACCAAGCTAACGTTTATTGAGCATATACTCAATATCTCGTCGGCTGCCACTCGACTACTTGGTTTCTGTATCAGAAACTGGAAGGGTTTCTCCAATGTTGATAAATTAATGACTTTCTTTTTTACTTTTGTCAGGAGCAAGTTGGAGTATGCGACTCTGATCTGGTCTCCCATATACCAAAATTCTGTCGTGATCCTTGAGGCCATACAACGTAAAGCTTTAAAGTATTTTCACCTTAAATGCACAGGTTCTTATCCAGAAAGAGGTTGTGATCATAGTGCCCTATTAGAGTTTTTCAATTTGGATTCACTGTCAACAAGGCGAAACATATTTGCTTTGTCGTTTTTGTATGGCCTCATTCACAATAAAATTGACTGTCAAAATTTACTTGAAAAAATATGTTTCCGCGTTCCAAGGCTAGGGAGTCGACAACAAACGGCATTCTATTGTCAAGCTGGCCGTACAAATGTTATGACAAAATCGCCAATTAATCTCATGTGCTGCGTCATGAACAGTGTTACTGAATCGTGTGATATTTACAGTGACAGTTGTGCATCGATTATTAACTGCTATAGATCATCCAATCTTATTTAGAATGTGTGATACTATAGATTTAAGTCCAAGAACCATGTATCTTTAATTGTTATTTTTTTCAGCATTTCCTGTAATTGGGTTTCACCTGTTGGAAATAAATAAATAAATAAATAAATAAATAAATAAATAAATAAATAAATAAATAAATAAATAAATAAATAAATAAATAAATAAATAAATAAATAAATAAATAAATAAATAAATAAATAAATAAATAAATAAATAAATAAATAAATAAATAAATAAATAAATAAATAAATAAATAAATAAATAAATAAATAAATAAATAAATAAATAAATAAATGCCTAACCGCTGCCTATCCTAAAAGATTCTCTTCTTCCCCTTTGCTCTCGTTCTTCCTTCTCTCCTTTCCTTACCTTTTTTCCTAAAAAGTGTCTGGTTTCTGGGTTACCAAACTGACACTGTGACTCAAGAGCTAAGGTCCCACGGACCGCTCTGACAACCAACGATGACTTGATTGCAAGATGACATCTTATAGGTTTTTTTTGACGTTTTATAGGTTTTTTACGTGATACCCGTGCGGATCATAGAAGGGAGTGATTTAGACTACCCCTGTGCTCCTAATTAACACTACTTTTTGAGACATTCTGTATACATGTATAAAAAAATTCTAGGTGTCAGTAGTACTAACTTTGTAGCTATGGGTGCTTGGCCTTGTCCCAAACTGATGGACTGGAACCTGCCTCCCATTTTATAATGTTCAGCCAGTTGAATGAGGGCTCCCGTCGGATCCACACCGGGAGATAACACGAAAATCAAAGGCGTCATCGGGACGGATTCCTCCACGACAGCTTTGATATCTAACACGGGAGGCTCCACAAACTGAGGACCCAACTGGTTGATGATAAAGTTGCTGATGGAAAATTGAACTCTGTCTTGTCGCAGCGATCGGATGAACAACATTTTCTGGAACTCGTTGCATACTCCTTCCCAGTCAGCTTAAATATTAATACAGGTTTTTAATCGCTTTAGTTGTTACTATCGGTTCGGGCCTACTCAACCAGTCCTCACCTAACAAATGTAAATACATCTTTCGTTCCTCGATGTTCGCTTTTAATAATTGTTTATTTGAAAACCACTGATTAAAAGAAAAAACGTCGAGACACGTCAAAAGATTTGTCAAGGGGGACACATTTTTAACCGGAAACTACGTCACCCCCTTTTACCCTCAGCTCCCCAAGGTCATCCCCACAAAAATTTTAAATGACGAAGGGTATCGAATAATAGCTTGTTTGGAAGGTCTTTCAAGGTCCTTTATTTTGACGATTGTTCAGATAGAAAACAAAAACACACGAAAATATCACTTTTTATTTCAATAAGTGTTCAAAATGTTTCCCGTTATTGGCCAAACAGTGATATAAGCAATGTTCAAATTCCTGACGGACATTTTCAAAAACATGTAGGATATCATGGTAGCTTTCTGTGATACGATTATGAAGTTCATCCAAACTTTCAGGTTGGAGAATAAATACAATATATTTCAAATGGCCCTATAAAAAAGTCTAATGACGTCAAATCGGGAGATCTAGCAGGTCATTGTATTGACGCTCTTCGCCCTATCCATTTATCTGGAAACTCGTCGTCTATCCATTGCCGAACCGGAAGAACATAGTGAGGACTAGCTGGAAATAATATGTTTCAGCCTCATCCCATATAGAGTTACCATCCTCTTCTGAAACGAAATACTTTTGAGGAAACACTAAAAGAAACAAAAAAGTTATTAGAAATTATTGTTACAACTCCTATGTCAACATCAGAGGCTGAGCGATATTTCTCAACATTGAAAAGAATCAAGACCTTTCTTCGTAATACTATGGCCTAACAGCGTTGTCGATGCTGTCCATTGAAAAGGAATTTATTCATACCATGGAAAATTTCAACGGGATCGACAAATTTGCTGCCAAGAAGGAGCGCAGGATCGAACTGACATATAAAAAATATGTAAGTTCGGATTTGCAGAACACCTGTTTTATTTTGGCACGAGTCGCCACTGCCCCCTTGACAAATGTTTTGACGTTTTCAAATGAACAGCCTGTATACCACAAGGTTTGACTATCCATAATATCGATGTAGCGTTACCTATGAGTGGTAGAGTTTCCGGTTCTGTATGGATATACCAGTTATACCAATCCCTTGGATATTGCTCGAACGTGTCAATAACTCCATGAAAACCTTGGAGCTTGTCCAGTTCTGTTATGTTATCCCAAGCAAGTTCGCTTAGCCACGCTAAAAATGACGTATTCTAAATATAAGGGGAGGTGTCCATCAAGATTAGCGGTATCTCTGATGGAAACAAATATTTAAATATACTAAGTGACATAAATCCGAACACCCAGTTTAAATGGTTTTATTTTAATAAAAGTTGGTGAATGTATTTATCTTACTGTAAATAACAAGTGAAAAAATTTTCAGCCTTATCAGTTGGACATTCCGGTTTTTATACTGCTTTTTTTTAATTCACTAACGCTCTAAAAATGAATATTTCAGCCGCAGTAAAGAATCAACGTTGGCGGATGTTGGTTCTTGACATCCTTTACGATCGGTTACGATGCCTAGAGTACGGAGACCTGTACGATTTCGTCAACTTTGTGAAATTGTTAGGGGCCGTATAGTGGGACTTCAGGAAGCTGGACTTTCTTTTCGGGCAATTGCAGTTAGAGTGCAAAGAAGTGTAGACACTGTGGTTAGGTGTTGTCAGGCATGGGTTCGAGAAGGCCGTACGCAAAGAGCAAGGGGCACTGGACGCCGCCGTATAACAACAGACCGTGAAGATCGCCGCCTAAGATTATTGGCCTTAAGGGACCGGGTCTCCACTACCAGGTCCATTGCAAATGAATGGTTTGCAGAACACGGAAGATCTATTGGCATGCGAAATACTAACCGACGAATGAGAAGTTTTGGCTTGTTTTCATACCGGCCATGCTGGGTCCTCCCTTTAACTCGAGAACACCGACGTAATCGTCTTGAGTGGTGCAGACAACGGTCACTCTGGGATCAGGAATGGAACAGTATTGTCTTTAGTGACGAGTCTCGATTTTGTTTAGGCATGCACAATGGTCGTGCCAGGGTTAGAAGGCGACGTGGTGAAAGGAGGAATCCACAATTTTTTGTTGAAAGACATGTTCATCACACTGTTGGAGTTATGGTTTGGGGTGTTATCGCTTAAGGTTCCAGGTCACCTTTAATCTTCATCAGAGGTAACATGAACGCACAGCGTTATATCCACGAAGTTCTAGAACCCCATCTTTTACCCTATCTTGACATCCTAGCAGATCCGACTTTCCAACAAGATAATGCCCGACCACATGTTGCAAGAGTCACAATAGACTTCTTTCAACATAATGATGTCACATTGTTACCATGGCCACCAAGATCTCCCGACTTATCCCCAATTGAGCACGTGTGGGATATGATGGGTAGGAGATTGCTCAATTTGCAACGTCCTCCTCAGCCTCTAGAAGCACTTCGAGAGGAGTTGGTGGTTGCCTGGAATGAGATACCACAGGAGGACATTGACCACCTGATCAGAAGCATGCCTAGGCGCGTTGGAGAATGCGTAGCACATCAGGGTACATCCACACATTATTAAAGGTCAAAGGGCTTTAAAGCAGTGCAATCATTTTGAAATTTTTATCATTTACTTATTATGCTTCATTAAGTACTTATACAAAAGTTTATTAAAATAAAACCCTTTAAACTGGGTGTTCGGATTTATATGTCACTTAGTATAACTAGACTAGTGTAAAGTGTAATTTGTCGTGGTAGAACGAAATCCAATATTCAAGGAAGTCCATAAAGCTTCGGCTTTGAAGGTCATTGTCGGGATATTAAAAATAAATAAAACTAATTTGATCTTCTAATGACCTTGATGGCCATGGATATACTAAACGTTTCTGGTTCCTTTTACTTCCAGTGTCGAAAATAGCGGAATAAAAAGTTTACCTGCACACGGATTATCGATTTGATTATCTCTGTCCAAAACAACTCCCCCTTTCAATAAAAAGTTGTATTCCGGTGCCACTATCTTTCCTTGAGCGGTCAAAATTTTAATACACATGTGGAATGAAAACAGCAACTTGTGATGTTCAAAAAGAGCTCTACATGTATTCCTGAAAACAGTGTTAGGAGTTATTACAAAAAATGATGCTACGAGGGATGTCTTTTAAGTTTTGCATATGGAAATAAACAACACGGTAGGTAGTTTTAAATGACTTTATTGTCTTTCGAAGTATTCTCCACGAAGATTAATACACATCTGCATGCGCATGAAGTACTTAGTACAAATCGTTGTCAAACTTTGAATTTAAGTTTACTAAAGAGTGTGGTTAAGTTTCAATACTGACGTTCGATCCGCGCGGCCTACTAAGTTTCTATATGCAAAACTTAAAATACATCCCTCGTAAATTTAGTACGGTTCTGAAAACAATGAGTATTCGCCTTACTGATAAACAGCGTAAGTATGGTGATCGTTCAAAGCGGTAATTCTCTCGTATAACGTAGGGGATTTCGGACTCCTTTTTATCGAATTGATGAACAAGAGGAAGTACGCGTCCAGAGAAAATTGGTACATGGGATCAATTCTACCCATATCGTTCAATACGAAGAAGAGAATCGCTGCGCGTTTCGCGCAAGGTCGATACCCCTAAAACAATAAATATAGGATATAATGATTATTGATTCGATACCGTATGCTCTAGTATGAGTACTACTATGAAATTTTTTACTGTAATTGTATTTAAGTTTCACAAAAAATAACTACGTATGTACCTCTCTAGCACGGTCAATTTCCACTTCAGTTGTCTCGGAAACCTCTAAGCTTTTTTTGACTGCCTCGGATGTTGCTTTAGAGACCTGCAAGGTGTTGAACAGTTCCGCGTCTTCCAATAAAGATCCTCTAGTTTCGTTTAGCAGCCTTAATAACTCACTTTCGAGATCAAGCAGCGTTCTTTTTCCTAAAAATGGATATAAGTCAAAGGTCTGTTAACGTCAGAAAATCTGATATTTCGTTAGAGAAAATGACGACAAGTACGTTAACTCTGCATTTCTCACCCAAAGCAGTCGCTAGTTCATAAATGGCATAATTCATTCACTCTAACACAGAAGTTGACCACGAACAGAAGAATGCAACCAAATCAGTCAAATCGAATAGAAATCCTAGTGAACATCTTTCAAAAATGGTTATAAAAGAATGGTTCAACATTATTGGAGAGAAGTTATTATTGTTAGTGAATCACTGTTTAGTATATGGCGACTTTCCTTCAAAATTGAAATGTCCTACAATTACTCCTGTTCCAACAGTGCAAAATTCTGAGTTATATACAAACATGCGGCCAATGAATGTACTGCCAGATATCGAGAAGCTCTCAGAAGGAATCATATATGAACAAGTCGTTGAATATATTGAAGAAGATAAGATATTGACAAAATTTCAAGCAGGATTCAGAAAAAAGTATTCTACTAAAACAGCAATTCAAATGGTAGTAGAAGAATGGAGGCGAAATATGGATGAATAAAAGTTTGCTGTCACATTGTTCTTAGATTTCAAGAGTGCATTTGAGACTATTGACAGGGAGAAAGAACTAAAGTTGGCAATACATTATCAAACATTAAAAATATTTCGGTAGGTGTGCCACAGGGTAGCAAATTAGGTCCATTACTATTTATTTTATATATTAACGATATTCCTAATATTTTACAACACTGCGAAATTCAACTATTTGCTGATGATACATCAATATATACAGGGTGGCGCATCGAAAACGAAACAGACGCATTTACTGGAAGCTCAGTTTTTTTTTGAAAAACGCTCAGACCCGTCGCTTTCGTTTTCGAGGGGGACACAAATTTGTCAAAAAATCACGTTAGCACGTGCAGCCATGACCAAATTTAATAAATGTGAAACAGGAATTTGACGTCAAATGAATCTATCAAGTTCTTCGTGGACTTCTTCATGAAATTAGAACTTGTTCAACTGTTTTAGGTTTGTGGCGCATAGCAGGGCGTATGGACTGCATATATCGAGTTTGAAAGTTGTACAGGTAGGTTAGATTGAGATCTTTTTATCGTCAATCGTATTAGTGGAAAATTGTTTACATTTTGAAGGAAAATTTGGAAAAACATATTTGGTATATAGGATATGACGTAGTATCAAAAAAAAGTTTTCGATGTAATATATCAAAACGCTGCCATAGGCCTTCTAACGCCACCGCTGACACTTTACCGTTTTCGAATTTTTTCTGGGATAGGTACGAGCAATGTATAACTATACCTTTAGCAATTGTAGTGACAAGCAGATCTTTCTGTTCTTCCAGTTGCGGTTTTTCTAATCTCACAACGATTCCGAGCAACTGAGCCTCCAGTCCCTGCTCTTTTACAGCCATGTTAACCATCGTGGTCCTTGTCGAAATTTCTGGCGGATAATGCGGATTCGTCAATTTGGTGGTAATAAAGAACCGGAAATTGTCATCGTACGACACCAGTTTGTCTCCTAGCATGATCATGTTTTCACCGCCTTGTTTTACTACTGCCTTAGCTAGTATCGGGTCTAAGGAGGGGTCCATTTCTTCAAGGATGTTCTGTAGGAGTACCGGATTGCCAAACTGGACGGCTCGTTCTACTATTCCCATGTAGCCGGGTGTCCTCAAGTCGACTACCTGAAATAACGTAGTAATCCTTCCTAATTGGCCAAAACAAGGGTCTTATGATGGCGGAACTACCTACGAAAATAATTAAAATCGTTCAAGCTCCTGATCATTTTCGGTAAAATTATTGTAGGAGTTGAAAGTTATAGAGGATAGGGGGTTGTAATTGTAACGACTTTAGTATTAGGCGAAAAAAACTCGATGTGCGTGCTCATAATTTTGAACAACTGCAATCGTTGGCGTTGCGTGCACGACGCAACGCTGCATCGTCCCGGAGGCCACTGCCGACTGTGCAATGAGTAACAAACTCCAGCTGGTCTGCGATGGTGTCGTCACTGACACACCGCTATATGAGAAATATGGGGTTGTCCAAAACGGACGCAGGAAAGTAAACGCATATTAAAACAAGAAAGATTGATATTCAAATCAAGTTGGGTACTTTATTTTGAAGGTTCATTTATACCATTTGGACTGGATTTACAGACGTCCACGCGATGGTCGAAATTTTCAATGACGTTTTGCAACATGGTCGGTTCTATGGCATTTATCTCGGAAATGATGTTGTTTTTGAGTTCTTGGAGGGTGGCTGGTTTGTTGACGTAGACTTTGCTTTTCAAATATCCCCATAAAAAGAAGTCCAAGGGAGTCAAATCGCACGATCTTGGTGGCCATGGCACATTTCTTCTGCGCGAAATCACGCGATCACCGAAGAAGGACTGCAATCGATGGATATTGACGTTGGTTGTGTGGCATGTTGCACCGTCTTGTTGGAAATAAACATCGTCCATATCCATTCCTTCAAGTTGCGGCAAAAAATAGTCCTCTATCAGCACGTGATATCGCTCAGAATTGACGGTAACGGCGTCCCCGGCCGCATTTTCTAAAAAGTAAGGTTCGATGATGCCTTTTGACCACAATGCACACAACACAGTCACTTTTTGAGCATGCATCGGCTGCTCTTGATACTCACGGGGATTTTCGTTCGCCCAGATGCGGCAGTTTTGCTTGTTTACCGTCCCATTCAAAGTGAAATGCGCTTCGTCGCTGAACATGATTTTTGATGAAAAATTGGCATCAATTTGGCGGTGTTCAAGGAGCCAATCTGAGAACGTTCGGCGCGAAAAATGGTCGGCCCGACGCAGCTCTTGCGTCAATTGGATCTTGTAGGCGTGTACATTCAAATCCTTGCACTATTTTCCGGTGTGCGAACGCTCCTTGGCCGACCAGAGCCTGGCAGATTTGCCACAGAACCTGTTATCTCGAATTTACGCACCAGACGACCGATGGTTGTTTCATTTGGGCGGTTGTTGCGACCGAAATGTTCACAAAGCGCGCGAAATATAATAATGGTACACAACCATTTGTTTGCCAAAAGTCATCACCGAGCTTCGAAAAATCAACCCCGAAAGAAGAATCATCCTCCACCAAGACAATGCAAGCTCGCACACAGCCCAAAAAACAAGGCAGTATTTAACGGAAGAAAACGTGGAATTATTGGACCATTCTCCATATAGTCCCCATCTAAGCCCTAACGATTTCTTTACTTTCCCGAAAATTAGAAACCGACCGCGTGGTCAAAGGTTCCAGTCACCAGAAGAAGCAGTTGACGCATTCAAAAATGCCGTTTTGGATCTGCTAGCAAACGAGTGGAATAAGTGCTTCGTAAATTGGTTCGAACGCATGCAGATGTGTATTAATCTTCGTGGAGAAACAATAAAGTCATTTAAAACTATTTACCGTGTCGTTTTATTTCCATATGCAAAACTTAAAAGACATCCCTCGTATGTTTAAGCAACTGAAAACTTGTGAACCGATAGTTTTAATACTATCACTACTCCTATCGACTTTGAAAATCGATTCAGGAAATAAAATCGCTGGAACAATGTTGCAAAATTTCCAAAATTTTCGGGCATAAATCACAAAAAATGGAATTTGAAAAGTTTCGGCTTTACAGATTTGAGAATTTTTAAAATTACGAAATTGAAACATCTGAAAACCCACTGTGGATTGCAAGTTAAATCTCCGCCTAAAGATCACTTAAGGGTTGATCAGCCTCAAGCTTCCCTAGACTCTCAAGGGATGACTATAAATGTGGGCTTATGTATTCTCCTCTGCCTTATGGGATAACTACCTAGTGCCTAGTTAGAAAAAATGGTTGGCCGACAATTCAGTCATCCAAAAATAAATCAACTTACGAACAATTTGTTACCGGTCTCCATAGCTTTAATCCACTTCATAGCTTGGCAGTGAGGATCGATGACCAGTGGCCAGCGACTACCTTGTGTGACTATTATACCATTTTCAGTGCTGAAACTGTCCGCTGGCAACCCTTGAATATTCCATTCTCTTATTGTAGTCGGATCGGAGAGGAAATTTATTACGTTAAAATCGCTAGACACTAGTATCTCCAACTCTAAACACTGAAACATGTAAATGTCAATAAGCGAAGGTAACGTTTACGCGTAGATTCAGAAGTCACTTCGTTTTTCTTTTCTTCCATTTCGATAGTCCTGTAACATGCCGATATTGCATAAAGCGCTCATTCCAATTTCGAGATGGCACCACGCAAAACCAGCAAAGTCCAGGATCGCTCAAAAGGGCATCCAGCCCTCAAAGCGACAAGCGAGGGTAATGTTATTTGTCTTTTTTAATGTAACAAACACGTCACCCTTGTCCATTGTTCCGAAAACCCACCCAGAACTGTTGCAATGATGAAATGAGCTGTTTCTGAGAAAACCACTCTTGCTCAGTACAGTTCTGCTAGTTTAAAAGCTGGATCCAGCATACCGTTGCCACCATTTTGTAAAAAAATCAGTAATATTGCATTAGGATTAACCCGTCTCTGGCTATCTATTGTTTTTCGTGGACATCATACTACTTCGTTAGAATAATGAAATTTCTTACTTCCGCTTGCCACATTTTCATCAACTCTTCCCTGTAGTTGGACACAAATGGCCCCATATAAGACACAAAAGCTGTAGCGAGTAGGCAATCGCCTGGAAGGTAATCAAATTGCTTATCCAAAGTGGCGACAGACTCTTCCCAACGATCTCTTTCGCCGGAGAGGCATTCCACCAGTGCTGCTGCTCTTTCCAGTTTCAGCTTCAACAATTCGGCCTAAAAGTTATGGACAAAATTAGGGTGGTAAGCAGCAACCAACATATTATAACTAAATAAGTTTGTACCTGAAAATAAATTAAATTAGTGACTTCGCGTAATACGTACGAGGGACGTCTTTTAAGTTTTGCATATGGAAATAAAACAACACGGTAGGTAGTTTTAAATGACTTTATTGTTTTTCGAAATATTCTCCAGGAAGATTAATACACATCTAAATGCGCTCTTTAGCCAACAGGTGGGGTATCCAACGAGAAACTAATTTTTTTACTCCTAATTCTTCATGTAAATTTTTTTGAATTGAGGTCTATGAGATATTCAAGGATCATGTGACGCTTCGTCGCCGAAAACAGACAACGCATTCTTGTTGCGTTACTTGTCTCTGAAAATTGTAATAAATTATGGCGCGAAAATGTTCTCCGTTCAGTTCCATTTTTCTAATGACTCGGTGACACTTAAAAATTCACTGCAGTGAGAACACTGCACGTATCGTTGTGAAACTTTGAATTTAAGTTTACTAAAGAGTGAGGTTAAGATTCAGTACCGACGTTTGATCCGTGCGGCCTACTATGTTTCTATATGCAAAACTTAAAAGACATCCCTCGTATACGAGTGTAGTGGAAGTATGTAGCCACGTTATTAGAAATGCCATCTCATCAGTCAAAGAAAAGATACGTTAGTTTCAAATATCAACAAATGTCCATACCTTCCTATTAAGTTCTTCTTTCTGAGTTAGCTTTTCTTCATACTCTTTTTGTAATTTCTGTAGATACATATTCAATTCTTCCAGCTTAGCCTTAGCTTCAGCCAACATCAGTTGCTTTTCCCTCAGGCTTTCTAATGCTTCATCCAACTTAGCTTGTTTAGGTCCTACAATCCTATGAACGTAATTGGAAATTTTAGCTTCTTCCTTATCAACGGTAGAACCATTTTAATTCTTTTAATTTGAATTTCTAAACACATTTATTAGGTAATATCAGTCTTTAATCTTGTTTAGTTTACAGCGGGGTTGCTTTTGTCATACTTACTTCCAGACTTTGGCGTATTTCTCTATAGCGATGACCCACAGACAGAGAGACTTTGCTGCAAGTGATACCATTCCCACTTTATCGGGAATAAACTCCTCGCTTGTAGTGTACCCGGCAATCTTTTTCAATGTCTTCTCAGATATATGATTCTTGTCAAACTCTTTCAGATCTTTCAGGAAGTTCATTTCGCCTAGCAGTTTTTTCGCAGAGTCCCAACTGGGATCGATCTAGGAACCGAAAATTGATTTCTAAATAAGGGGCTATCTCTACATAAACGGGACAAATCTCATGGGCAGTGAGATGATTGTAGTTTTTGGGCATTTCCATTTGCCTCCCATTCAGGTCCAATTTGGATCGGTTTCAATCAGATGGTTCCCTGTATGTCCTGGCCACGCATTTTTCGGCATTATTCGTTCATCGTTGCCAGACTTACTATTTTAAAAACCTTTTTCCATACTGCTATCAAAACGTAAGACGCCTTTACTTGAAAATTTGAACGAGTGTCATTATTGTTTAATATGCTCATTCGGAAAAAATATTTTGATGAACAGCTTGTTTCAAAAAAATGTATTTTTTCATTTTCTTTATTTTTGTTCCACTAAAAACTCTCTAGTATGAATTGCATGCCGATTATACTTTACCCCTTTGAGAATATTGACAGCCTCCATCACCATTTTCACCTTCTGCGGTGGCGTAGTATAAGATTTCATCTCGCTGATATCCTTCTTACTCAACGAATCCAAAGCCTTGATCGCTTCTTCCAACGCAGGCATCGCCTCTTCCAAATCAGCCTGGGCAATGTCCGCCATTCTTTTGCATTGTACCTCTTCTTCGCCAATCTTGATACTCTTAACGGTCACCTCTTTCTGCTGTTCATCGGCTTCCTTTCTCTGAGCGACGATAATCACCAGGTACTCGTCGCACTGCCGTTGAAATTCGGCAACTTTCACTTGAGCGTCTTCCAGTTCGATCGACATTACGGTCACCTTTTGCTTGCAATCGTCGATCTTCCACAGGCCGTTGCGAAGTTTGTTCGCTTGGCTCGATATGGCCTCTCTCTTCTTTGCTAGCATGCTACGGGATAGTATACAGGGTGGCGCATCGAAAACGAAACAGACGCATCTACTGGCAGCTCAGTTTTTTTTTGGAAAAACGCCGCCACCACCCCCAAAATCTTAAATGGAAAGGGGGGTCGAGTGATACCTCATTTTAAAGGTCTTTCAATTCCCTTTATAATGATGTAAAATACATGAGCTTCAGTTCAGTAGTTTTGAAGATTTATTGATTTAAAGCTTAAAGTAAGTACATCAGATTACTTTATACTACTTTTGGAAGAAATTTGACTAAAAGAATTTACTTAATAAGTAAATGCCTTTCTTCACTACGCCCATGGTTTGTTTATCATTTTGTTGTTGAAAATAGCTATTGGAGCGTTTTTTTTTGTGGCAAAAAAGTTATTTCTTGAAGAAAGATAAGGAAATATCTCGTACTTATTTTAAATAGGAATTTAGTACATAGCTTGCGATTGATTTGACCAAACTTTGTTGCTAAAATAGCTTGTAACGCTTTATTACATAAATTAACCATGGTATATTCCACAGCAGAAAGAGTTGAAATTATCGAAATATTTTTCGGAAATAATCAGTGCGCTAATGGAACAGCAGAAATATTTAATGAGCGACATGAGATTAGTAACGTGCATCGAAAATTTGTTCTAGAACTTGTAGCTAAATTTCTGGAGACTGGATCAGTCGCCAATAAAAAATGCAACATTGAAAATCCCATAAGGAACGAAGCAATAGAAGTGGGGGTTTTAGGGCAAGTTTATGTAGATCCTACGTTAAGCACCCGCAAATTGGAGACTGTGTGTGGTGTTAGTCGACGTACTGTCCAACGGATTCTAAATACCGATTGTTTCCATCCGTATAAAATTCACCTGGTACAAGAACTTAAAGAAGACGATTTTGATCGGCGATATTCCAACAGGACGGTGCCCCACCACATTACGCATTACGTGTTCGACAACTTGTGTCCCCTTCGAAAACAAAATCGACGGGTCTGAGAGTTTTTAAAAAAAAAATGAGCTGCCAGTAAAGGCGTCTGTTTCGTTTCCGATGCGCCACCCTGTATATTATCTCTTATCTTCAAAAATATTGCACAGCTACCTACGTTTTATAACCGGCTACTAACTCCAAATAATTCGTTGGAGTAACATAGTTATGTCTCTTCATCTCCAGCAACATTTTCTTAGAACATTGAGCGACAGAATCATGTAGAGTTGCGAAAACCAAAGATACATTTTCTCTCATCTTGTCTTGTGAAGAAAGAACCAAAGATTCTCTTCTTTTCTTCTGCAATAAAATCTCAATTGACGATTGGTATACCTATAACTCGAATTTTGTGTTATAAGGTAGTGCAAGTATGTCATAATGACGTCGAAATTTGGTGATAACTCTTCAACTGACGTATTCGTTTACGTCTGACGTTACTTTTACGTTATCCATCTTACGATTTCCCATCATTTCATGCCAAGATTGTCACCAGGCGTCATTTCTATCTGTCTACGCCACCTGCGATTAAGATTCCGTTTAGACAATTGAACTACTTGCCGTCTCTGTGCCGGTGATTGTTTGCACAAAATTGACGTCACTGATATACTTATTGGCGACCTCGAGTAGAGCTTCCTTGGGCCAATCACTGAACCAATCGATAGTGGTGCAATTGACTAAAGCTGGATACTGTCTAAGTCTGTTTCGAAAAGCGTCTCCTATAGGGCTCATACACAGAACTATGTGCATATTCGCCCTAGCTCGTGTTATTAGGAATTCGTACATTGCCTCATTGGTACGCACGATGCCGGCCTTCGCAGCTGCCGAATCCAGTTTGTTTTTCACCTGGAATACACAGAATATTTAACAATTATAGATACGACAGATATTGTCTACAATTTAAAGAACGACTAATAAAAAATGGTCGAAAATTGTTGCCGGTCTATGATCTGGATTAAATTACCTGAATGCATAGATAATCTTTCGCATATAGATAAATGATTTTTACCATTATAATGTCGCATATTTCAATAAATGGTAGATAAACGAGAACATGTTCAGATTCGACTTAAGCATCCCAAAATACGTACGATACATGTCATTTCAACCGTTTGCAAAGTCGACTAATTCTTAGTAACCATGTTGTTACAAAAAGGGTCAAAATTGGGAGAGCCGGGAACGTCAGCCCAACCATTCTTATCATAAGTTTTTAAATAACCAATAAAAATATTAAAAAAATATTGCCCCTCACACAACTGGCAACGTCGTACTCCGCCCACACTGCATGTATCATCGCGTGTTGTTGCGATTACTAATACTAACTTTATGTGATTTAAGGATGTTGTTTTTTTTTCTTTCTTCGTGCATCGTATCGTTTCAATTAAGTGACTCATAATCGTGGAAATTGGTGTTGTGTATCGCCACGTACCGGTAAGTTCTGTCATTTTTTTTAAGTAAATGTACTGTACTAAAAACGTTATTAAATAAAAAGTATTAGCCAGAAAAAATTGCGTAAAAGTACTCAATAATTCAAGGCATATTTTCAACAAAAATATCATACAAACGTAAACAATTCGATGAATCAGTTGCGGTCGTCGTGCGTTCTTATCGCGGTTGCGTTACAGCGTTGCCAGATGTTTGAGAAAAATTAATTATTTACGACTGACTTTCCTCGAAAACGATTGATTTTCGGACATAAGTTATAATGAATTTTTTTTGCTTAGAATAATGCAAGGAATCACCTCTTAAAGTTACGAATATTATTTCCCTAATACCCTGTATAGTTCTGCACCATTCGTAGAGAATAGCGAAGACATTAATGTGTATACATATATTTTGGAGGGAAAATATTGGTATTCCGTCCAAATGAATTTTGGACTATAGTAATTCATTCTGGAGCTGTTCTTGTATCGGTAAAAATGTATGGAGATGAAAAACGACTTACGTCTTCAAATTCGTCCGGCTTGTATAAATTGGCTACTTCTCCGCTACTCAGCATGTTGTTGATGATCTCCAAGAAGCTCTCGTCGGTGATCTGAGTGTCGTTAAAGAGAAAAGACGTGGCTTTCGCGTCACAGCCTGTCAAACCGTATAACGTTTTTAGATCTTCTTTAAATTCTGCTACTTTGTAGTTCTTCGTTATCGATATTTGGAACGTATTGTATTCGCAGATGTAAGCACCAACTCTGGCTAAAGATTGTCGACCGCTTCCACCTATGCCCACTAACAGCATGTTGCCTCTCGCCTGTTAGCAATATAAGATATAAAGGCTAGAGCTGTGTCGGTTCTCGTTCCAAATGCACGATACGGCATAGGAAATTGAGTAATATACAGGATGTTCCACAGTAAGTGGTCAGTCAGCGATATGTGTAATGATGTGTAAGTTCCGATGAAAAGCGTTATACGTGGATATGGACCTCAAGGATGACATTAGGATTAGACAATCAGCAAATTCGTTAGAAGCAGAATATTTGGTGGATATGTATCAAAAGGGATACTATACAAGAATATGGGTAGATCAAAAAATCTTGTTGTTGAATAATTGCATTCTCCAGACAATAAAGCATATTTATCCATCTACATATAGAGAAATCTCTAAAATCCCACCTACCTGCGAGATTACCCTAACAATCCTGCATATGTGCGCAATAGCATCCTTGAAAAGCACCAAGTCCATCCTGACGACACCCGGTGAGACGTTGTACTCTTCCATCTGTTGCTCCAAGTATCTTCTCAACGCGACAGTGTCTATATGCTCCTCGTAAACATTCCATGGGTTCACAAAGTCGGCGTAGATCGGTATATTGTTTTTGTGGCACAGCGAATGAAGAGTCAGCTCAAAGTGTCTCCCAAGCTGCTCGTTCATTTGGAGGAAGAACCATTCGCGATCGCTAAACAATAATATCAGATTTTTTGATGGTAATAGAAAGAAAGAACTTCTGTATACGTAAGCATTTAGTATTAAATATAATTGTTTCGCTGATTCAATTATCCGTGCACAAGCGTAGAGAAGCAGACATTACCGCCGTTTCAGACACGTGTTACTTTCAAGACTTACCTTAAAGCTGTCTGTTTTCGAAACGTTACACCTCGCCAAGTAAGGAAGAATGAAAACGGTTGCCAATCAATTATGATATTTTTTATTTTTATGGCAATGCAATAACAATGTTAGTTAAGTTAGGTGTTAAAAAGTAGTCAAAAGGGTGCTCAGTCTTGTTAAACAAGAGAGCGCTTTGGATCTTTCCTCTAACGATGCTTTTTTGAAAATCCCATTATATATATATACATATATAGGTATTATTCATTTCAATTAATGTATTTTTACAAATTTCTCTTCCTTTATTACCTTTATTACATACAATGTCCTGATATTGCACCAATAAAAATCTCCATTTCTTGACACTTTTCATAAATCAGGCTGTCGGTATCGCTGTACAATGCTTTTCCATCGAATCCCCTGTATTTTTTGCACTGGTTAAGTCAGCAAGTTGGAACTTAGTTTAATTTTTACAAAAACTACAACATAATCTATTCGTGCACCTACTGCATTTGGCGTTGTATTCAGTAATTCAGTATTTATGAGGTGCCAGTAACAATCAAATCAAATCATTTATTTTCCAAAATCAACTGAGATATATGAGGCACATAGGATAATAATGGTCTAACTCATCAAATGTTCCAGTATTATCCTGAATGCATGATTATACCATTTTTACAGTGAACTATATTGAATTCAAATCAGAATAAGGGTATGATGGCGTCATCTATTGACTGGAGACTGAAACAAGGAGTTAGACTAGCTTTATACGATAGATCTAGGTAGATTGACACCTTTTATGTGAATGGCGCGAATTGTCAAAAGAGCGGATTTAGACCATTATCATTATATGTGCCTCATATATCAATGTATGTTTTAGAAGTTGTATACCTATCTTCGATCAGTCTATCAAAGAACACCCTGAAACACTCATGGATCCACAGCTTCAACATTGAAGACTTATCGTTATGGTAATCCTTATTGCTCCTTAGCAGTCCTTGAAAGACTTTGGAAATGTCTCTCAAATTGAACAAATAATGTATTTTCTTCGGCGTCGGCAACATCTTGCCGCAAACGTTCTTGTACAGATCGATAGTCGTCTCCGTTACTTCTTTACCGACCAGCTTCACAGTTTCGTCGAAGTCCGATAGGTGCTGGCCCAACATGTTCCAAAATATTCGGCTGATGGTGGCGTCCTCGGGGAAGGTCATGTTGATGAGGTTGAAGCGGCTAAGCAAGCGGTCCGTAATGACGTTTCTACCACCTCCTGGTGGACCCATTGAGCACAAAAGGTGCATATTCTAGGAATAAGGGTCAATTTTAAATCCATTCTTACGCGCTGCCACTTCCCCTCATTTCTTTCACCCTTTAGTTTATCAATGTCGTATGCACAATTTATTGTCGCCTTGCGGATTTAACATAGAATAGTTACAAATATACACATTTACTTGCCTAACGGGTCAGTTCATTCTTCAATTTTAAATTACTTTGCTGCCCAATGTATTCATCTCCACTAATGATGATGTATTAGTTTTATTTGAGCTTTAAATCAAGAAATCTTCAAAATAAGGTATCACTCGACCCCCCTTTTCATTTAAGATTTTGGGGGTGGTGTCACCCCCGCTTAGGAGGCTGCACGTGCTAACGTGATTTTTTACCAAACTTGTGTCCCCCTCGAAAACAAAATCGACGGGTCTGAGCGTTTAAGAAAAACTGAGCTGCCAGTAAATGCGTCTGTTTCGTTTTCGATGCGCCACCCTGTATATGGATTTTTTAAACTTCAAATAGATACTTAATTCAAAAGTCAAATCAATAATTCTAACCTCGATGTATGCCCTGGTTTGCTTCAATCTGTCATACCAAAATTGGTAATCGATCCACTGTCTGAGCAATTCCAAAGGGGGTTGAGAACCATAGGTTTCTTTAGCTGGCATATTGAGATCATCCAAAAATGTTATCATTTTCTTCCCCCCAGCTGGAGCATAGTGACCTTTGGTTCGTTTCTCTACCCTTCCTTCTATAGCATCCTAGGTAGATAATGATATATTTGAAAATGTTTAAGTTTTCCTTTAATCTTTAAACAAAGTTGTTTCCAAACAGATACTTTCTACGTTATATCGTGTCTAGAGGCACATATGTCTACAAACAAAATTTTGACTGTTTTTTCATCTTTATCTATTTAATTTTTTCATTGGAATGGAGATCATCTTCACGAATGTCAAACCATCATTTTCCTGTTTGCCAAACTTGCCGCATAACATGTAAACACAAATCATACGGGCGGATCTCTGGCTATCTTTTTTTGTCAAAAACAAAGAACTTTAGTTCTTCCCTTCTTCTCTACTTCTATTAAAAAAAATACAAATATTTCCATTAATGAAACATGTATTTACGGTGTTATATTAACAAAAATAATCGGCAGAGAATACCAAAAAATATGCATATTTCGTATTGGAGTGGGAGTGGGAAGTAATACAAACCTGCATGTTCTGGGAAGAAGTTTGTGCAGACATGTTTATATTCAGGACGGTGTATCTACTACTATCCAACTTCGTTAATACGGATTGAGCAGTAGATGTCTTGCCAGTTCCCACTGGACCAGTTAGAAGTACAGGGTTACCATTATCTAGCAAAGCTTGCACTAAGTACTCGTACCTGACAGTATCTACCGTGGGAACTATTATTTTATAAAACGGGCACCTGTAATGTCATCATAGCTAGGTAAGTGAACACAACATTTTCCCAAATACCTTGGAAAAATTCCATGATGGGTTATTCAAAAAAACTTTAGTACAGGCGTATAGCACGATGCGGAACTTTCCTACAGTTACCGAACTTGAAATGTTCATCCATTATAGAAGTTTTGCAAGGTTTTTGAGAAAATTTTGTGTTGCCTTACGGGCCGGCTAAAAAGGGTTATTGTAACATATTAGCTGTTCGAAGTCATGGGAATGATGATGGAATTATACCAAAAGAGGTGTACACTTTGTAGTTCGCGTTTAATAGCCCAGTCACCACGTGGCTGCTAGATGCTGTCGGTTCTGGCTGTACTTGTGGTCTATTTACCAATGAGTAAGCTAAACATGATTTTTTTGTCCGTCTGATCAAAAAGACAGCCAACCATCTCCTCATCAGCATAGCATGGTCTCTTGTCTCTGGACAAATGAACGAGTTGCGATGCTTTCGCGTTGTGGGCTGTCAACTACTCGTCCGAATCTCTGGTGAAGACAACTGAGTATCCATATTTGAAATTGATTAATTTCAGATTATGCTCCGCATCTCTAGATACCGTTCGATCCTCCTTCGCAGCTTTCAGATGTTCGGGATGGCGCTGCAAACGCACAGTCGCGTACCTTTGAGTGCATAATTGGTTGCCTAAAAGTCGATGTAGCGAGGACTTCTCGTCGTTTCTCAAGGACTCAATTACGAGGGCGTTACGATACGTTAACGGTCGTCTTTTTAACATTAACGTTTACATATATATGTGTTATCTGTGTTCCTCAAAACTCTGTATTAATAAAAGGACATAGTATAGTTATACCCAGTCTCATATTTCCATCCGTATGGCAGTTTCTCTTCCCAGCTGGAGAACACGTAATTCTGCCAATCTACATAATACTCATAGATTGTATCTTTGATAGGAAATACGCCTTCCTTTTCTCTTATGTATACGTCCAACTTCCTTCGGCCATCCTCATTCGTCGTACAGCAAACTGACCAGATCGCACTGTTAAGGAGACAAAATAAGAAGTAATAAACATATTATTATATGTATTGAAATGACCTTATACATAGGGTGTTTCAAAAGTTATGCATCAAACGAAAGGGTAGTCATATCCAATCAGAAAAATCATACATGTTCTTAATCCACCATGTTTGGCTGGCCAATCGAACCGCATGTATTTGAAATTCTTCTGTAATGTAGTATACTTTTCGGTCCCGACGGTGACTTTCTTCAGTATCAATGACACTTTTTTGACAATATATTTTATTTATTTGTCACTTTTGTTTGTTTTCATTTTCACATTCCTATACGCTGGTCTTAAAAGTTCTGAATATGCTGAGACTGCGCGTAGCCATCATTCCAAAGGACCAGACACAACAAATTTGAAAAATGGACCACAGTATAATTTTATACTTCTTTCCCGAATGAAAGTATCCATGCAACCAAAGCCATCCTACGATTAGTTTCTGAACAAAAATTTGCCTGATATGCATGAATGGCGGAACGATTTCTCAGAAAATAATCATAGGATTGCTTTGGTCCCATGGACACTTTTGTTCAGGAAGACGAAAAATGTATCATTCTGGATTCTTAGACAAATCAATTGGGATTAGGCTCCAGGCTAAGTCTATACTTTGTTATACTTCAGTCTCTAGCAGTAAAGTTTATATACAGGGTGGCGCATCGAAAATGAAACAGACGCATTTACTGGCAGCTCAGTTTTTTTTGAAAAACGCTCAGACACGTCGATTTTGTTTTCGAGGGGGACACAAATTTGGCAAAAATCACGTTAACACGTGCAGCCCCCTGGGCGGGGGTGACACCAACTCTAAAATATTAAATGGAAAGGGGGGGTCGAGTGATACCTTATTTTAAAAAAACTGAGCTGCCAGTGAATGCGTCTGTTTCGTTTTCGATGCGCCATCCTGTATATTTGCTCAGCGCAAGTGAACGTTACCAGAATAAAAACCAGTTTTTAGCAGCATCATCGAAATGTTCATCATCTGCCGGATTCACTCCAAACTCTTTCTTAGCGAAGATATCCAGCAGCTTGCACAACGAGATTACTAAGTTTAGCTCTGCTGCCGCCACATTCTCTTCGCAGTTCAAACGTTTAAACTCTAAAATTGGTGTTAAATAGTACGAGAACAACTCGTTCATCTATAAAAACAAAAAGAATATTACGTTAGAAATCATTTAGATGACAGCAACAGTTATAATATTTTTCACGATTCTACTTTGTCAACAAATACTTCATATCGTTAAGTGACAAATCTCTAGTCAGTACCGTATTAACATTATTACAATTTTTAATGCTCTTGTGTTGCTGCTTCCTGATTCGGAATAATTATGGAGCATATGGGAGTGCTTCTTTCGTAAGGAACTTGTAGGGTATTTTGAGATTAGTTTATTTTAAAACGTTTCAACATTGTTTTTCAGGCCAAAATTGGCGAACTTTTTGATTTCGCAGTCTATATCTCCAGTGTGGTAAAACAAAACTACGTGCTTTGTGTAGTTTGCAGTGGCGGCGATCATTTTGTTGTATTTTACTGTGCGTTAGCAATAGGGAACATGTATGCTTTTGTGTATCTCCTGACAATCATTTACTTTAATATAATATTTACCAATTCCATTTATGAACATGCCTGTTTTTTTAATTAAATATTCAAAAGTGCAATGCAAATGACTTTGATTTAAACACTGCACCTCGCACCTCGCAGTGACGTCACAAGTCATGTCTTACCATTTTATGCTGCTTGGCTAATTTGCTGTCAAGTTGTGGAAGTAAACAAGCAGTCTTTTGTTGTTTTCCGACGTTGTTTACTGAAAGAAGGAGTAGGAGAGGTATAAATAGATCACAGAAATAGTCAAAGATTAAGCAATCTTCATTCAACGAAGAAGGATTGCAAGACCTCTCGAAGCATCCATCTTCGATGAAGATATCCAGTGGAGCGACAATGTCAAATATCTGGGGATCGTTTTTGACAAGTCCCTCACCTGGAAAGCGCACATAGAAGCTGTCATCGCAAAAACCAGAGCAGCCATGGCTCAACTCTATCCATTACTGGGTAGACACAGCCAGATGCCGCTAGCGACCAAGCTACGGCTGATCAAGGCCATCGCCAGACCTCAGCTCGCTTACGCCTCCGCGGTCTGGGGGTACGCTGCCCCCAGCTACCGCAAGCGACTTGCTGCTCTAGAGATGAAGCTACTCCGGATCGCCACCAATGCACCTTCCTACGTAAGGAACTCAACCTTGCGTAGAGACCTGCATTGGGATACCATCCACGAGTACATGAGGAAAAAAGCGGAGAAGACCTTCGAGAAAGCTCAGGACCACCCGAACGAGCAGCTACGATTCCTCATGGACTACGATCCGGACGAGAGGCCTCGCAACCGCAGAACCAGGTACCCCAGACCAAGGTCCCAGTTGGCACCCGCTAACTGGAACCTTGACTAGGAGACCAGGAGAACTTGCGGCTGCCCCCCCCCCCCACCCCACGGCGTGGATGCAGAGGACCAGGAACCACCGGGACCAGGACCCACCGGGGCCAGGACCAACCAGGACCAGGACCCGCCACGACCAGGACCCACCAGGACCAGGACCCTTCAGGACCAGGACCAGGAACAACATATTGGTAAGAGGACTTGAAACTCTTGATTTTTTCGAAAACAAGAGTTTCAAGAGAAACTAGCAGACCCTCTATCGATGATCGCTTAACGACATCGATAGAATGTGCGAGGTAAAGGGAACCAACCCGGCGTTCCCAGAGACTGAAACACATGAGGAGACGTTGTAGCAGACCGCAGGTCACGCACAACACATGGCCTACCGAGACGCTGATGAGTCGGGCCACGCGAAGGTTTAGGGTTTAGTGGGTATTAGGTGATCTCTTCAAGACCCTGGAGCCCCACACACGTCGTAGCTCGTGCTATGGTATGGTGCGTAAATGCATTCCCCCCTCGTTAAAAAAAAAAAAAAAAAAAAAAACAAAGATTTTATTCAGGATAGTAAGCGAGAGAAGGATTAAAGGCAGACAGGTCCCTGTATTCGGCTAGTTGACATTCTTTTTTTCAGTTGTCCTATTAGTCACAACAAGATAAAACTATATTTTTGGTCTATATATTAATGCGCTCTGACGTCATACTATTTGTAAACAGCAGCTGTCAGCAGCATAAACTCTCAATGTCAATGTCAATGTCAAAACGCATAGATTAACGCCCCAGGCTATGGATGCCCATTGAAATAAATATACGCAACATCTGAGTAGGACTTGGTCAAACGGATACTGGATCTTTGTCAACTGTAACTGAAATTTGTTTTCGCGAAGATCAGTTTGACGTAATATTAGATGAAATTATTCAGAGATTATGACACATGAGCTTAGTTTTGAATGATTTCAAACGTGTCAACAAATACATGTTTCAAATCATGTGTCATGTTCAAATAGAACTTGTTCTATTCTATAATGATGGAAATAGAACAAGTGTAATACTTGTTCTGTTCTATCATTATATCTGATGCATTGTTCTTACATAGATGTATTGATGTTTCTCAGCTCAGCATGAGCAGAAATCGGGGTTGAAGAGAGAAAAATACGAAACGTTAATGTGTAAATTTTCAGCAAATTTGTGCTTTCTGTTTTTGCGAATCCAACGATAATCACTATTTATTTTAATAAAACGAGAACTCTTTACGTTGTTTTTTAGAAAGAACGTTAGTCCTCGAGTGACATACTGAAGACGTTTCTTTGCTTACAATTTGTATGACGTCACATCATGACCAGTAGCGTTTTCACCGTTGTAAATTGTAAATAAAAAATATATATTTTTAAATTGGACATATACAGGGTAGGGTGACTTCGAAGTTGAGTCATTTATTTTAACAGTGAGTAGATCTGATCAAAAGAAATGTTTTTTTCCTTTACCATTTTTCTGGTAAAATTAAAGTAACAAAGTTATAGCCCTTTAGAAGTTTGAGTACCGCCCTGTCTCGATAATAATATTATGTGCTCGTGTTTGGCAACAACGGATATAATCCGCCTTATCTGTTCATCGCATCGGAAACAAAAAAGCGAAAGAATTTGAAACGGTTATCACGATGTCAGTCAATGTTTCATCGGTAACGCGTGAGTGAATAGTGGTGTTTGTTGCGTGGCTCAAACGAAATAAAAAATGGCACATGTTTACGATAATGCTGAACTTGTGGACATGATTCTTATTTAATCGAGTGCAACCAACCCCTCGTGCCTTTGTTAATGTAGTATAAAGGGCTCGTGAATCAAGTGACTTAAGACCTCACAGGGGAGGGCATGCCGGTGCTCCAAGACCGCACGATCAAATACAGGTCCGCACTGAAATACTTGTCGGGAGGATACTTTATAAAACAAGGTAACATTTTTTTTAATTTTTTTTTATTTTTACACACATATTTTGGTTTATCTTCCTTCTACAATCATTATCTGAAAATTAATGACACAATTTCAAAGTCACCCTGTACACATATTCATCTTGCGCTTTAAAAAATTGAAATCGATATACAGGGTGTAAACGTTACGGTAGTCATTATTGAAATGGGTAATAGGGGGGTTCAAAACAAGTCAAAAGGTTCATATGACCCATGGTTCAAAAGTCAACAAATTTTTGTCTAAATGGCTTTATAGTTTACAACTTTAAGTGCTTTATATCGACCACAATCTTACTAATTTTTATAATCTAATCTAAAACGAATTTTGCACCTTGTTACAATATTTCTCGCCCCTAGCCTTTTTATGTCTATTGATCCATGATGTAACGTATGGATTCCATCCCCAATCTTTATAGTCGTTGTACACCATTCCGCATCGGCTGACCGTAGCCGGAGAGGCTACAGCCAAGTCTCCAACTTCGAACAGTAACGAAACTTGTTCAGGCATCGTAATCCGGTCTGAATTGATCAAGGTGAGGACTTTGTTGTCATCCATGACGCTGTTCATGTTCTCTATCCAAACGGCGTCCACTGGGCCGTCGAACAGAATCCACTTTTCATCTGGAGACTCATCTGGAAGAAAAAAAAGGTGCTCTCAGGGAGGCGAGCTCCAGACAAGTGGATTCCACCAAAATAAATAGGGTGCGGCAGAGAGGACGGACGTTTTTGGGATGGGTTGCACGTGCTAACGTGATTTTTTATCAAACTTGTGTCCCCCTCGAAAACAAAATCGACGGGTCTGAGCGTTTTTCCAAAAAAAAAACTGAGCTGCCAGTAAATGCGTCTGTTTCGTTTTCGATGTATAATAATGGAGCTTGATAAATGATTTAAACATGATGTATTTCTTTAGGGTAAGTAAAGTCATTTGAGAGTTCTAATATTGTAAATATAATTCTTGTGGTTTTAAAGTTGAGTCATTTATTTTAACTTCTTATAGGACTTATCAAAAGGAGGTGATATACCAAAAATCACCTATAGACACTGAAACTGACCTGAACAAGTCTGCCTCATGGTCGCACTGATAACACCGTCCAACCACTCGTTGGTACTCAAGTTGTACTCGCCGTACAACTCGGCCAAATTGAGCGCCTTCGGATTCATCGGATACACTTCGACTCTGTTGAAACCGGCTTTGTTTGCGGCCTTCAATTTGCCACATGCTCCCTGTAACGCTTTCCACGTTACACTTTTTGCGGTGCAGGTCTTGCCTATTATCATAACGGAGTGTCTCGAACTTTTCGTCTCGTACAGTTGAATCACTTTGGTGACTGCTATTGGAATTGGCTAGAAGAAGTCATTTAGTTTGACGGAATAAAAAATCGCAGGCACGTTTCAGATATGGGGCATTTTAAGTGGAGCAGCATAATTCTAATCTACTTAGGGTTAAATTAGTATCTTAATACAATGAATAATATTGTCACAGAATCGAGTTAATATTGTTTAAGATATTAATGAAAAAATATTTTGTTTTTTAAATTTATCACCCTGTATCCTGAAAAGTCTGTATTTCCGGACCCATGTTTATAGAAATTTTTTTCATATTTTTATCAGTCTCTAAAATATCTCCGTCTATACACCCTCTATAGGACATTTTCTGTACTTTTTAAAGAAACAAAAACAAATTTGAAATCAAAAAAATACGGAAGTGGCAATTTCAAACCGCTATTTGGGCAACTTTGCATTTTTTATTTTCGATTTCTTACCTCGAATTGTAGTCCAAAGTGTGTTTGAAATACATCGGAAATGGTATGCAGATTAATTAGTAGTAGTATTAAGATTTATTTAGCACATTTGGCTACATAAACAGAATAATTGTAAACAACTTAGAACTAGTAAATTCAAGCCATATGGTGTATGATGTAAATGCTGGGCAACCTATAATTGTAGATTTAACAAGTGATTTCTCAATTTTACTTCAAATTTTGTCAAAGTTTTCTGGTCTTTTATCTCTGAGTATAATTTATTATATTCAATCAACCCTTGATGGAATTCAGATTTGTAGCATATGTTATACTTTTTGGTCATTAAATGGAAGTCATCTTTATTTCTGGAATTATGTAAATGATGGTCGACATTTGATGATGTTAAATTAGTTAGACTTGATGGAAATATATTATTTTTTACTTTATAAATGAATATCATTACAATATATTTGATAAAAATGTTTACATAGAGCCATTTTAATTTGCTAAGCATTTGCCTAATTGGAGTATATTTATCTTTATTCAGTATTATTCTCATGCACTTATTTTGTAAAATTTGCAGTCTTTCAAAAATGGAATTATTTGCTAAATATAGAATAGTCGAACAGTACAAAAAATTTGGTAGAATGATGGTATTATAGATAATTTTTCTGCTATATAACCACCTCGTAATTTCTACCAACATAGATTAGATAGAACAAAGAATACCGGAAACGTATACATTGGATTCGTTGTTACCTGAAGATTTGTCTCTTCCATAAATTCAGTAATAGCAGCATTCATGTCAATATAATCAACGATAGGTACGATGACGCCAGGAAAGATGTCAGACATTATTCCGTTGAACAATGGAAGATCGTCCGACGTCAACCTGGCGATATTCATGTCTCTCATAGCCAAGTATACTACTTGCTCTTCTGGCAAGTTAGGCATTTGTCTTCTCTTTCTTCCGGCGTATCTAAGAAGAGCGACCATCGACCGTAAGCCGAAATCATAATGATCTTGCTTGCTCAATTGTTGAACTGCTAGCCGGTACAAGGTGAACACCTACGGGAAACTTCCTTTATCGATTTATTAACGCATTCTACCTGAAGATAGCCAACCTTAAGCGGTATTTTGGCGTCAAAAAAAAAGGTAAATGGCGCTGTAGCCGACTATATGCGCATAACGAAGAAAGGAAGAATTTTAATTGACTATGCGACAACCAACAAGTTTACTTTGTTTAAAGTCCCATATCTAGAACACTGTGAGTGGTTTATTGATCAAAAAGACGTATATGTACATTTAGAAAATGAATCTGTAAGTGAAACGGACAGATCTTCAGATAATATACCTTTTTAGCCAGAGATTTTGTATTTTGAAAACCGTCACTAAACAGAACATTTTCAGCGATAATGCCACTATCAGGTACCATCATAGAAATAGGTCTAAACATTGACTTCAAATTGTCCGGAAGTTCAGTACGTCCAGCGTAACCAGGATTCATTGTAATAAATATTCCAACTGTTAGTTTCAGATTTATTGTTGTACCTGAAATATAATTTACACGGTGGCGTATCGAAAACGAAACAGACGCATTTTCCAGCAGCTCAGTTTTTTTCGGAAAAACGCTCAGACCCTACGATTTTGTTTTCGAGCGGGACACAAGTTTGGCAAAAAATCACTCTGGACGGTGGTGACACCAACCCTAAAATCTTAAATGGAAAGGGGGGTCGAGTGATACCTTATTTTAAAGGTATTTCAATTCCCTTTATAATGATGTAAAATACATG
The DNA here is from genome assembly GCA_963669975.1 of Acanthoscelides obtectus. NCBI lineage: Eukaryota > Metazoa > Arthropoda > Insecta > Coleoptera > Chrysomelidae > Acanthoscelides > Acanthoscelides obtectus. The sequence goes on along the minus strand of CAVLJG010000001.1, from coordinate 8,326,025 downwards.
AGCTTCAGTTCAGTAGTTTTGAAAATTTGTTGATTTAAAGCTTAAAGTAGACTTTAATAGGTACATCAGATTAGTTTGTACTACTTTCAGAAGAAATTTGACTAAAAGAATTTACTTAATAAGTAAATGATTTTTTTCACTACGCCCATGGTTTGTTTATCATTTTGTTGTTGAAAATAGCTATTGGAGCGTTTTTTTGTGGCAAAAAAGTTATTTCTTGGAGAAACATAAGGCAATATCTCGTACTTATTTTAAATAGGAATTTAGTACATAGTTTGTGATTGATTTGACCAAACTTTGCTAAAATAACTTGCAACGCTTTATTACATAAATTTACCATGGTATATTCTAGAGCAGAAAGAGTTGAAATTATCGAAATATTTTTCGGAAATAAATAAATCTACAAAAGTAATGAACTGAAGTACATTAATTTTATATCATTATAAAGGGAATTAAAAGACCTTTAAAATAAGGTATCACTCGACCCCCCTTTCCATTTAAGATTTTGGGGGTGGTGTCACCCCCGCTTAGGGGGCTGCACGTGTTAACGTGATTTTTTGCCAAACTTGTGTCCCCCTCGAAAACAAAATCGACGGGTTTGGGCGTTTTTAAAAAAAAAAAAATGAGTTGCCAGTAAATAATGCGTCTGTTTCGTTTTCAATGCGCCACCCTGTATAAAACAAGGCTACGTTAATTATAGAACGTCAAAAGAAACATTTCTAACATTTTCTATTATTTTTTCAAACCTAGATGTCAAGATGAGGAGTTGCTAAATAGCACAAAACAACTACTCTCGCTGTTTTCATGCTGATAGAGATCCGTGTTTTTTCTTTTAGCTAAATAAAATCACATACAGGGTGGCCCAGCAAAAAGGTCGCACCCCCATTTGTGACTGTCTTGGTATATTTTGGGAAAAACGCTCGAACACGTCAATTTTGATTTCTAGGAGGCATACGTAGGTGTTTACCTTTTTTCTCACTCAGTATAACAAAACTAACAGTATCCTGAAAAAATAAATGTGTAGGTCGACATTTTCGGAAATCATATTGTAGGAACATTCCTTGCAATTTGACGGGCGAGACGTATTTGGACATGTTAGAATTACCGAAATAATAGAAAATTGGTGCAAGAATGAGCGGGTATTCCATAAATATAAGTATGTAAGGTGCATTTCACTCTAGCAGAACATTATCGAAACATATTACCTTCAAATGCAAACGTTTCCAGCTTCTGCGATACAGCCGACAGCACCGACAAGATCTGCTGGGCCACCACGGACAACACTTCGATGTTGATCCTGTTGAATTCATCGAAGCATCCCCAAGCGCCAGTCTGAGCCAATCCGGAGAAGCACTTACCCATACTCTTGTAGTCCAAGCCCTCTGAACAGTTGTTCACGATCACCCACATGCCCATTGCCTTGCCGAGGTCTTTCACAGTCTCCGTTTTGCCGGTGCCTGCTGGACCCTTGGGACTGCCGCCTCGATATAGGTGAAGAGCTGTTGTCAGGGTTATATAGCACCTACGATATCATAACAAAATCAGAATTGAATTACAATATGTAGCATCGGCCATGAATTCATTAATGTTAAAACTAGCTTTGTGTCCCGCGGTTTTACCCGCAGCATGTATCAATTCAGTGGTAATCCGACAAACATTACGCAGATCAGTGTCAAATTGAGGAATTCATCACAAGATGTAAAATATCTTAATTCCAACAATTTTAAAAAATTACAAACACACCTATCTGTTAGTGGGGTGATGACTAATCTTCCAGAATTTCCATTGTATTCGTAACCATACATGAAACTCGTGTTTGTCTGCTTGATGGTGCAATCATCCATATCTCTATCCCAGTAAAACCGGAGTTGAGAAAACCACTCGAATGCATTGGTATCTCTACAATCTAAAATGTATAGGCAGCTTCGAAATTGTGGAACACTGCAAATTCTAACAAACAATGTCAATGTATTGTGTGATAGCGTTCAACACTATTTGAGTAAAAGCTGACAAAACTGAAAAGGCTATTAATTTATCGATCAATGCATTTCTAACGGGAGCAAGTAATGAGATGCAGTGTACGTAAAAACTAATTTTCCTCGGCGATAAATTTTAACGGGCAGTGACAGTGATACCTTTAGCAGAAGTCAAATGTGATTAAAATATTAGAATATGAAAGATATTCTAGCCTTTGGCCAATAGCCGGTAAGGGAAAACAAAACTTTCCAAAAACCTTGCAAAAATTCTATAAGGGATAAAAATTTGGACACAAAAAAACGCTCCAATAGTTATTTTCAGCAAAAAAATGATAAACAAACCATGGGCGTAGTGAAGAAAAGCATTTACTTTTTAAGTAAATTCTTTTAGTCAAATTTCTTCTGAAAGTAGTACAAACTAATCTGATGTACCTATTAAAGTCTACTTTAAGCTTTAAATCAATAAATCTTCAAAACTACTGAACTGAAGCTCATGTATTTTACATCATTATAAAGGGAATTGAAAGACCTTTAAAATAAGTATCACTCGACCCCCCTTTCTATTTAAGATTTTAGGGTTGGTGTCACCCCCGCCCAAGGGGCTGCACGTGTTAACGTGATTTTTTGCTAAACTTCAAAAACAAAATCGACGGGTCTGAGCGTTTTTCAAAAAAAAAACTGAGCTGCCAGTAAATGCGTCTGTTTCGTTTTCGATGCGCCACCCTGTATATTTATTAATTACATATTTATATGGGGTGTCCCAATATCCCGTGGACATATATGTACCACGTATTTTTATACTCAAAATAACTAGATTAGATAGAAACAAAGCTTTATACTATACTTACTAGCTTTATACAATCGATCAATAACATCTCGAGAATGTATTTCAATGGTGATAAGAGCGTTAGCTTTCAACCGTTGCAACTTTGTGAGATCTTTTCTGCTGAGCTCGGACAGCTTACTCAACACCTGATTCTGCTTTTTTCGTAACCTCTTTAAAGGCTTTTTGCTTTCCATTATCTTCGCATGGACAAGAGCTCTTGTACAATCAGTCGTCCATTGTATCTGAAATCAACAGAAAATATTTTTTGAGTTTTTTAAAGATAAACAAATGTGCTTTATTGCCCTAAGAGTACAATCATTCCTTATTAACAAGCTAGCTTAAAACTAAACTATAATTACATATATGTAGTTCTTAAGAAAATTGTAAAACTCACACAAGTTATATCATTAAATTTTTTTCAAATTTACGAGAAAAGGTACGTTATGCCTCATTCTATTTAAAAAAATACATGTTTGGTGTGGCATAAAGTTACATATCAATGTTGACCAGTTAACAGTGCAACAAAATTGAATGATACTCACAAGACTACAGGCATTACAAAGTTGTCCGCAATTGGACAGCAACCATTTATCCCTCTTGTTCAGCATCTTCTTCAGCTCAGTCCTGATCGGTTTGAATTTTTCAATCAGCACGGCCCTCATATGGTCCTCCAGCTTTTTCAGCCACGCCTCGGATGGTCCTTCAAGCAAGAAAGGCCTCTCGAACTCCATATATTCTCCATCGTCAGAGAACATGCCTACACACTCTTGCTTGTTCACTCCCACGTTCTTCTGGATCTTCATCTTGTTCAGGTTGTCGAATAGCTTCTTCAGATGCGGCTGAACTAACTCCGGCTTCTTTGAGTTGCCCAGAATCTCCAACATGTCATCATTGGAGACAAAGTAGAAGCGAGGGAAGACGTGGCGCTTGGTTTCAAGGTACCTGTTGGTGATTTTTCGCGAACTTGCTATTCAGCCTGATCTATTCGATACAAATCTTTTGAGCCAGTTGGTTTGAATCCAATATGGCAGATGCTACACAATGGCGATTCATCATTTCTATGGTATCTTCTATGATATGGGTATCGAATGAAAGGGCTTGATGAGGGAATCACAATAAGCAAAGTGACGTCATTCTAAATCCAATATGGCGGCCGTTGCAAAATGGCGATTTACATTTTTGCAGTCGCTCCTACCATATGGGTATCAAATGAAAGGGCTTCATGAGAGAAACACAATAAGCAAAATGATGTAATGCTAAGTCCAATATGGCGGCCGTCGCAAAATGGCGATTTACATTTTTGCAGTCGCTCCTACGATATGGGTATCAAATGAAAGGGCTTCATGAGAGAAACACAATAAGCAAAATGATGTAATGGTAAGTCCAATATGGCGGCCGTCGCAAAATGGCGATATACATTTTTGCAGTCGCTCCTACGATATGGGTATCAAATGAAAGGGCTTCATGAGAGAAACACAATAAGCAAAATGATGTAATGGTAAGTCCAATATGGCGGCCGTCGCAAAATGGCGATATACATTTTTGCAGTCGCTCCTACGATATGGGTATCAAATGAAAGGGCTTCATGAGAGAAACACAATAAGCAAAATGATGTAATGCTAAGTCCAATATGGCGGCCGTCGCAAAATGGCGATTTACATTTTTGCAGTCGCTCCTACGATATGGGTATCAAATGAAAGGGCTTCATGAGAGAAACACAATAAGCAAAATGATGTAATGGTAAGTCCAATATGGCGGCCGTCGCAAAATGGCGATATACATTTTTGCAGTCGCTCCTACGATATGGGTGTCAAATGAAAGGGCTTCATGAGAGAAACACAATAAGCAAAATGATGTAATGCTAAGTCCAATATGGCGGCCGTCGCAAAATGGCGATATACATTTTTGCAGTCGCTCCTACGATATGGGTATCAAATGAAAGGGCTTCATGAGAGAAACACAATAAGCAAAATGATGTAATGCTAAGTCCAATATGGCGGCCGTCGCAAAATGGCGATTTACATTTTTGCAGTCGCTCCTACGATATGGGTATCAAATGAAAGGGCTTCATGAGAGAAACACAATAAGCAAAATGATGTAATGGTAAGTCCAATATGGCGGCCGTCGCAAAATGGCGATATACATTTTTGCAGTCGCTCCTACGATATGGGTATCAAATGAAAGGGCTTCATGAGAGAAACACAATAAGCAAAATGATGTAATGCTAAGTCCAATATGGCGGCCGTCGCAAAATGGCGATATACATTTTTGCAGTCGCTCCTACGATATGGGTATCAAATGAAAGGGCTTCATGAGAGAAACACAATAAGCAAAATGATGTAATGCTAAGTCCAATATGGCGGCCGTCGCAAAATGGCGATATACATTTTTGCAGTCGCTCCTACGATATGGGTATCAAATGAAAGGGCTTCATGAGAGAAACACAATAAGCAAAATGATGTAATGCTAAGTCCAATATGGCGGCCGTCGCAAAATGGCGATTTACATTTTTTCCGTCGCTCCTACGATATGGGTATCAAATGAAAGGGCTTCATGAGAGAAACACAATAAGCAAAATGATGTAATGCTAAGTCCAATATGGCGGCCGTCGCAAAATGGCGATTTACATTTTTGCAGCCACCCCTACGATATGGGTATGAAATGATAGAACTTCGTAAGACAAACACAATAATAAAAATGATCTAATCCAATATGGCGGCCGCTGCAAAATGGCGACTTTGCGTGTTACACTCTTTTTTCATCCTGCTGTCGAAACGTTAAAATTGAGATGCAAGATTTCTCCCAGACATACAAAAGTTTCGTAACAAGTTAGCCATGTCATAAGCATGGCAAGCGGGGGAAAATAATATAAATAGACACTCTGACGTCGACTATACTTTTAATTGACATAACTCGGAAACTGCACGATTATATTTTGGTAGATTTTGATTGGAATGAGAAAACGTTTACTATATTCCTTATTCGATTCTAATATCTTCTACCTCGTTCTGCTTTACGTACCTTTCTAATGCGCGTTGCATCAATTCTAACTTCTCGTTCATTTTTATTAGTTTGTTAAGAAGAAAAGGTGGAGGCTTATAATGCGTGGCCTTCAGTGCCGTCTTGGCGAAGTAAAGTTTAGTGGTGACGTCACGCCAGTTTTCCGTCAAAACATCAAAATCTTCTGTCTCTTTTGGCAGCTGTTTCCTTATATCTTCGCCGAAGAAGATATTCTACAATAAAACAGATGAAGTTGGTGGAATGATGCATCGTTACTTTCATAAACTTTTCGATAAGATCTCTAATCCATAGTTGATGCTTTATTGGAAGTAGTTTTTATCGGCAAATCTAGGCAGTTTTTAGGATAGTCTTATAACAAAGGACTACAAATAACGCATGGACTATTGGTAAACTGCAAAAGGAATGCTTTATAATCAGGATCTGATTTGACGTTCTTTGCAGTGTTAATATTTTGTTTTAAGAAAACTTAAGCCTTGCATTCAATCGATGGTCATTGTAGAAATGCTAAAATTATCTGTCACTAACCTCCAAATACAGCCATTGCCGCTGCACCATCAAAGCAGTCTCCAGCGCTTCCATTATGTAAGATAACGTTCTTTCCCAACGATCTACTTCCTTCGCAAACGGCTCCACGAACTTTGTACTCTTCATTACCGATAGCTGCATCATGTTTTCCTCGAGAGCCTGAAAACAGTCGTCCACGTTCTTGATTCTAAACATGTTCCTTTCCTTGTAAGCTATCATTTCGAACTTCATTTTGTCCCAGTTAGCCTTAATCGCTGCCAAACCTAAAAGTACCCGAAGTTATATTTTGTCTTTAGTCAAAATTAAATTAATTGTCGTTATATCAATCTCTATATTGAATCACATTTGTGTGAAGGCCGCTAATTTAGTGTCAAGACGCAAATGCGTTTTTTTACTTTAGCTTTAGTGATTCACCTGCATATTGAGATTGCTATCTTATCCAAGGTTACTACCCTCTTTTTATTTAAACGCATATAAAGAGTAGAGTATTTTATGTTAATACAGTTGATTTTACCTTTCTCTATCTGTAACTCCATAGTTGCTGCGTTAGATATTTCGTTGATTTCTTCAGCATATTTATGCATCTCCATCGAATATATGGCGTCCAGATTAAATTCCGGAGAACTCTCATCAAAGTCTACACCAACAGCTGCCTTGACCTTGATCCAGTGTCTGGGTCGCATTGCTGGGTTCTTCAAATCACCAAGCAATGGCAAAGTCCTTCTAAAGGCATCCACTTTTTGCCTGGTATCTTCTACAATTGTCCATCTAAAGAATGTCAAACGCATTATTTGATTTCCAATTTTTTTTTTCGGAAATTAAATAGTGTTTACCCTTTATCTTTAAGCTCTCTGGCTAGTCTCGTTAGCTTTCTGAATAAAGTTTGTGCCGTTTCTTCCATTTCAGCTGTCTCGATGGTCCAAAATTCTCCAGACTTGTATTTCTCCCATGCTTTTTCCCATTCCTCTGCTAGTTTCCAAACTATCTCCAATAAGCTTAGTTCCTGAAATCGAACACACACAACGTGATACCTCAGCCGTACATCAATTAGTATTTGAATTCAAGATGTATGCATCGCTTTAGATATGGCAGATATAAAATGTGTTAAGAAGCTCCTACATCGCTCATGAGTAATTATGATCCAATATAGGGTGAAGCGATCATCGTCAAGCCGAAAATGGCACGTTTTGGACGTTCCGCTAGTTCGCGCTTGCTTTTGTAATATTATCACACCTACAATACCCCGCCTAACAGGAATCCAGGGAGTCATTTAAAAAGCAAAATCTATGCTACTCAGCCAAATCATTAGAAGACCTGCGACAAGAGTGCCTTCAAATTACTCCTCAAATATTGCAAAATGTGCGGCAATGTTTTGAGCAAAATCTTTATTATTGCATGGAGGGTCATGGTGGCCAGTTTCAACATTTACTTGCCTAACGGGTCAGTTCATTCTTCATTTTTAAATTACTTTGCTGCCAAACATATTGATCTCCACTAATGATGATGTATTAGTTTTGTTTAATCTTCAAAACTACTGAACTGAAGCTCATGTAAAGATCTTTAAAATAAGGTATCACTCGACCCCCCTTTCCATTTAAGATGTTAGGGTTGGTGTCACCCCCGCCCATGGGGCTGCACGTGTTAACGTGATTTTATGCCAAACTTGTGTCCCCCTCGAAAACAAAATCGACGGGTCTGCGCGTTTTTAAAAAAAAAAAAACTTTGCTGCCAGTAAATGCGTCTGGTTCGTTTTCGATGCGCCACCCTGTGTATATAGTAGCAATAGGCCAGGGCAAAGCCGGAAACATGGAGACTTTGTCACATATCTAAAAGTAGCATATAGTCAAGGAAACTTTTGAACGAAAAGGAATAAATAAATAAAAAAGACGCTATCTAAATGTCCGATCTCTGGGCTTTCTCACGCAAAAATCTTTAGTTTCGTAGCTCCTGTATCTTTGGAGCAGATAGAAATTGAATATCGGACAGCACGAAAATCTACCCGTTTTTCGACTTAGCCATTTTAAAACGTTCTTCGTCCTCGTACCAAGACGGTTCTTACTCGCCCGTAAAGCGGCGAGTTTCTAGTTTCCGAAACGGTATCGCTTTGCGTTAAAACTTTTCGCGAACCCGGAACAAACCGGAAATTCCGAGCCGATGTCGAAACGTCTCGATCCAGACTCGATAGTAGAAGTGAAAAAAAGATCACCGCTCAATATTGTCGACTTTTAGCAATAAGTTATTCCTTATGCGATTAGTTAACACCAACTATAGGGAGAATACTCTTTTGCGTTGACGGCAATAGACCGACAACGATTGCTCCGCTCAAGCACAACGTTTCCGAGGAGATGCCCACGAGCGAGTATTCACAAATTTGAAGTCGAGATTCGAGGAGTGTGTACGTCTCGATGGCTCACATCTCAAGGATGTTATTTTAAAAAAATTAAATTCCCATATGTCTACTTTATTACAAATATACGCTTTGTAGTTTTTTTTGTATGATTTTAAAAAATCCTTCAACTTAATGGCCCACCCTGTATAAAGAATAAATAATGACGTTTTTTCTTCATTGTATACCGACATGATACTTACTGCTTCTAACTTATTCAGATCCTGCGACTCTGGAAAGCTGAGCCCGAATATTCCGAGGTCGTTTCTAATCTCCTCTTCTCTAGTTCTCATGGCTGCAAGCTTAGCCTTCATGATCTGAAGATATTCCAGACCCTTCGTCGGTGACCAATCGGAATTGAATGGGCCGTGTTTCAAGAAATCATCCAACAATTGTTTGGCATCAGATCGAGATTGATCAGCTTGCTCCAACAGGCCTGTTTTGAATCGGTCCTGTTGGAATTGGTGTCGGATGAAAGAGATGGAGCAGGAAAAGGTAGGAAAAGGAGCACTTGGTTTGTGGAATTTAGAAAAAATGGAATGGCGATAGGAAATTAAAGTGCGAGCTGGCCAATCAAGTAACAATGAAATGTGTACCTATATGACATTTTTATAAGAACTGGTCTCTTTATTTTTGTGTTCTGGTATTGCATGGTATTTAGCGAAAGACTGACGTGGTACCTCAGACCACCCTGTACAAAACTTTAACCAAGGCACACTCAATAACCTAATATACGAATTAGAAACGACGTTCGCCCGCTTAATGGATGAAGTATTTGATATCAAAGTTAGTATACTAAGAAATATTTTGCTAAAATAATGATAATAATATGTTGCACCCTGTATAGTGCGGTAGGTCACATATGGAGTTTTGTAATGTGTTTTCAAGTAGTAGGTACATATTTCAACTCTTATGCTCAAGTGTTGATAAAAAAATGGCGTCGACCGTAAAAGATTATGTCCAGCACAAGTTACACCCTCTGAGGAAAAAGCTAGTTTTTTTTTCTGGATGTCTGTATGTTATGTAATTGTTTAGTTTGTAGAAGAATGTAATTGTAGCAATCATGCTAAATAAATCTTAAACAAAAACAAAACATGTACATACAGTTAGTGCATAGACATTCTTTCTCTGTAATTTTTTTTTCACAAAATTATTTTTATTTTAATGTTATTTAGTCTCGCCAGGAATTTTTCATCCAACCCACTCGCGATACATTTATTATGATATTGTGAATGTGCCGATTGTAAATCTCAAACCAATAACTCGGAGAATCGGTAGACTAAACGAGTCTCGATTTTGTTTAGGCATGCACGATGGTCGTGCCAGGGTTAGAAGGCGACGTGGTGAAAGGAGGAATCCACAGTTTTCTGTTGAAAGAGATGTTCATCACACTGTTGGAGTTATGGTTTGGGGTGCTAGAGCTTATGGTTCCAGGTCACCTTTAATCTTCATCAGAGGTAACATTAACGCGCAGCGTTATATCCACGAAGTTCTAGAACCCCATCTTTTACCCTATCTTGACACCCTGGCAGATCCAACTTTCCAACAAGATAATGCCCGACCACATGTTGCAAGAGTCACAATAGACTTCTTTCAACATAATGATGTCACATTGTTACCATGGCCACCAAGATCTCCCGACTTATCCCCAATTGAGCACGTGTCGGATATGTTGGGTAGGAGATTGGTCAATTTGCAACGTCCTCCTCAGACTCTAGAAGCACTTCGAGGGGAGTTGGTGGTTGCCTGGAATGAGATATCACAGGAGGACATTGACCACCTGATCAGAAGCATGCCTAGGCGCGTTGGAGAATGCGTAGCACATCAGGGTGCATCCACACATTATTAAAGGTCAAAGGACTTTAAAGCAGTGCAATCATTTTGAAATTTTTATCATTTACTTATTATACTTCATTAAGTACTTATACAAAATTTTATTAAAATAAAACCATTTAAACTGGGTGTTCGGATTTATATGTCACTTAGTATAAATCATACTGAATTTCTAGACAAATCGACTGGGATTCATTTCTCATATTGTTTTGTGTCTGGTCCTTTAACGCTCACTTGAACTGGGTGTAAAATCTGTGATAAGTTATTCATTGATAGTGCGCTACTCTTATGAAATACTTTTCATACACTAAACAGCTGGATGAAGGTCGCTTCTAATTCGGATCTTCTAAAATAACGGAGACGTAAAAATACTTTTCTTAAGTAAACCAAAGACTAGCATTTAATTTGTGATAAAAATGCATGCGGTATGCATATTTATTTCTGTGATATCTTTGAGAATTTTTTTAAGAAATTGTTTGCTTCTAACATGTTACCAGAAGATTATTTACATTTGTAATAATATGCGGTGATATCCTTGCAGGAATTAAAGACTGTACATCCCTATAAAGGAAATAAGATGATGTCTAACATTTTCGCAACTTTTTGGGAAAATTTTAAATTATTCCAGTGCACACAAGCACAATGTACATTTATGAAAATGGTAAAGCTACAATTTTTCAAATTCTGATTCAATATTTCGATTATTTAAATATGACTGCTGATTGGTTTAGATATGATGAAAATATTTACATCACTTTGGGATTTACAGGAGAAAAGGACGGGGAATGAGAGATATTAAGTTGAATTCTTGCTGTCGGCCACAAGTACCTTGGCGTATTCTAGCATTTTATCGGCTTGTTCGAGCACTTCAAGGTAAGCAGCCCATTCTTTCGGGATGTTCTTCTCCATATTCCTCACGGCATCAGAAATAGGCACCTGATATTTGTCCAAAGTTAGGATCATATCTTTGATTAGAGGAAATTGTTCTTCTCTGTATGGTATATCATATTTGAGCTGATCGAATAGATTGATGGAAAACTGCATTTCAGTCAGGTCGTGTGGCTCTTGCATTATCCTAAAATTGTAAAATACTCCTAGAACATTTTTTGGAATGCCGAAAGCGAATTCCTCGTTTTCCAGATCTTCGAAAAGCATTTTAGATAATTCAGTCTTTCTATTTGGGGAACCAATATTCTTTAATGTTTTTCACATCGTTTTAGAATTATTTTTATTGCTATTGATCTTATATTATCATACTACTGTTTTTCCCTCCTGAGAACTGCTATTATTACCTACCTACTCCTGTGCCAAAAGTTCAAAATTCTCAGCTGTGCACAAATAAGCGACCGATTAATGTCTTGCCCGACGTCGAGAAGCTGTTCGAAGGGATAATATACGAACAAATCATAGAATTCATTGAAGAAACCAAAATTTTGATAAAAAATCAAGCTGGATTTAGAAAAAATGTTCCACAGAAATGGTAATCCAAATGGTGGTGGAAGACTGGAGAAGAAGTATAGATGAGAAAGAATATATTGAAACAATATTTTTAGACTTCAAAAGGGCATTTGAGACTATAGATAGGGAAAAATTGTTAATGAGATTGCGTTACTATGGCTTTAAAGGATCAGTATTACACATTTTACAAAATTATTTAGTAAATAGAAGTCAAAAAACTAAAGTTGGAAATAAGTGACATATAAATCCGAACACCCAGTTTAAATGGTTTTATTTTAATAAAAGTTGGTGAATGTATTTATCTTACTGTAAATAACAAGTGAAAAAATTTTCAGCCTTATCAGTTGGACATTCCGGTTTTTATACTGCTTTTTTTTAATTCACTAACGCTCTAAAAATGAATATTTCAGCCGCAGTAAAGAATCAACGTTGGCGGATTTTGGTTCTTGACATCCTTTACGATCGGTTACAATGCCTAGAGTACGGAGACCTGTACGATTTCGTCAACTTAGTGAGTTTGATAGGGACCGTATAGTGGGACTTCGGGAAGCTGGACTTTCTTTTCGGGCAATTGCAGTTAGAGTGCAAAGAAGTGTAGACACTGTGGTTAGGTGTTGTCAGGCATGGCTTCAAAAAGGCCGTACGTAAAGAGCAAGGGGCACTGGACGCCGCCGTAGAACAACAGATTGTGAAGATCGCCGCCTAAGATTATTGGCCTTAAGGGACCGTTTCTCCACTACCAGGTCCATTGCAAATGAATGGTTTGCAGAACACGGAAGACCTATTGGCATGCAAAGTGTTTACCGATGAATGAGAAGTTTTGGCTTGTTTTCATACCGGCCACACTAGGTCCTCCCTTTAACTCGAGAACACCGACGTAATCGCCTTCAGTGGTGCAGACAACAGTCACTCTGGGATCAGGAATGGAACAGTATTGTCTTTAGTGACGAGTCTCGATTTTGTTTATGCATGCACGATGGTCGTGCCAGGGTTAGAAGGCGACGTGGTAAAAGGAGGAATCCACAGTTTTTTGTTGAAAGACATGATCATCACACTGTTGGAGTTATGGTTTGGGGTGCTATAGCTTATGGTTCCAGGTCACCTTTAATCTTCATCAGAGGTAACATGAACGCGCAGCGTTATATCCACGAAGTTCTAGAACCCCATCTTTTACCCTATCTTGACACCCTGGCAGATCCAACTTTCCAACAAGATAATGCCCGACCACATGTTGCAAGAGTCACAATAGACTTCTTTCAACATAATGATGTCACATTGTTACCATGGCCACCAAGATCTCCCGACTTATCCCCAATTGAGCACGTGTGGGATATGATGGGTAGGAGATTGCTCAATTTGCAACGTCCTCCTCAGACTCTAGAAGCACTTCGAGAGGAGTTGGTGGTTGCCTGGAATGAGATACCACAGGAGGACATTGACCACCTGATCAGAAGCATGCCTAGGCGCGTTGGAGAATGCGTAGCACATCAGGGTGCATCCACACATTATTAAAGGTCAAAGGGCTTTAAAGCAGTGCAATCATTTTGAAATTTTTGTCATTTACTTATTATGCTTCATTAAGTACTTATACAAAATTTTATTAAAATAAAACCATTTAAGCGGGGTGTTCGGATTTATACGTCACTTAGTATATATAGTGACGTAATTTTAATTTTAATAGACAAGAATGTAAAATCACAGAAAATGCATTGAAGAAAAATTTGTAACCGAATCATTATACACAATTGACATTGTAGCAGTAAAATGCTAAATAAATCTTCAACAAAAACAACAATTAAATTACAATTTTCAAGTACTACTCAATAAAAAAATCTATGAATAGTTATGTAAAATGTACCGATTATGTAACGATTTCAAAAAAATTTACTTGGAAGTTTATTTTTATAACCGACAGGTGTCGTAAGTGTCGCTTGCTACTTCAATAATTATACCTTATAATTTAACTCGGTTGAGTTTGATCTCGCTTTCCAGTGCTTAGACGTAAAAGGAACAGCATTTTGACTGATTTCGGAAATCCAATGGACATTCTGTGCTGTCTGGGAAGGTTAGCAATCTGACAATCTTCAGAGGATTACTTACTGTTTCCCGTTGATCCGCATATATTCATATAACTCTTTCAATTTAGCATCTGTCATCTTGAACAGAAGCGCGCAAAGCTTTTCCTGCCAATCTATGCAGTGATTGATAATTGCCTGCTTCAAATCGGCACAGTTAATCTGCGTGAAGTGCACGGTAGAAACAGTTTCTTGGATTTGCGCATTATTGGCCAACTCGGTATATCTGGCGATGTTGGAATCGAACAGTGCCGCGCTGGGATCTTCTTGCTCGTATCTGTCGATGAATTTATCTTTGTCCACTTCCCAAAGGTCTCTGAATGGCTCCCAAATCTTCATGTACTCTTTGATCTTTTCCACGTTGACGCGTATTTCTGTAAGGCAAAGTACTCGGGTGGGTCACGGATCATCTTATACAGCGTGTCCCAATATTCCATGGACAGAGACGTATCATGTATTTATAGACTCCAAATAAGTCAAAATATAGCATGTCACTATAAAATCTCTGTGTTAAATCTTACAATCATTCTATTGGCAAGTATCTATGAATTGAATTCTTCCGTTAATAACTTAAATTTTATTATAATTTTATTTTGAGGTCATTAATTATGATTGATTGTTCGATCATCTACTACTGTAATATAAACTCTTTGTAATTAAAAATTATTTTCTACTTTTTAATTCGGTTAACTATAAAAGCGTGTTTTTTAGTTTTTTTAACGAATCATTTCGTAATCTAATCATTTCATTTAAAGCTTCACTGTTGCATGGGGTTTTTCCTGTTAACTTAGAGCAATCAAGTTCTTCAATCCGAATAACGTCTAAAGCTATTACACATACATAAGCAATGGGAAGTACTGTACTCTTAAAATATGGTAAGGATATAACAAAAAATCCACTAAAATTTTCCAAACAATTTGATGGCAAATATTTAAGTGTCTAGCGATATTCCTCGTACTCGTTTCAGGATGTTTTTCGACTTCTTGCAACACTGCTTTCTCAATTTCAGGTGTTCTCACACTTAGGGGTCTATTTTCAGATGTTCCTTTTCGGATAGAACCAGTTTCAACAAGACGACGATGAAAATTAGACAAGGTTCGACTATGTGGCAAAGCACGATCGAGATATCTCTGGTGATAAATCCGTCTGGCTTGCTCACCATTACCGTCGGCAAGGCCATATACGAGCCCATTCACACTTCAGTTGGCCCACTTTATTTTTCATTACGGCTGAAATTCTTTGGGGCACAGTGTTAACCAAGTTTTGGCAAAAATTTGGTGTAAAATAATCCCATGTTTCTTGAAACTTTTGTCTCAGTTCGGTGATTGTACGAGCAGGATGTTGTCGAAGAACCTTTTTCATCTCGTGCCACAAAGTTTCAATAGGTGACAGATCTGAACTGCTAGAAACCCATTTCAAAAGTGGTACATTATTTTCTTCCATTCATTTTATAGCCTTTTTTGAGGTATGGTACGCTACACCATCTTGCTGAAACACAAAATCTTGGCCGGATGTCAAACATTCTTCCATCACTGGTAAAAGCGATTTGGAAACCGCATAAACATGTGCCATTTTTTATTTCGTTTGAGCCACGCAGCAAACACCACTATTCACTCACGCGTTACCGACTGACACATTGTTTCAAATTCTTTCGCTTTTTTGTTTCCAATGCGATGAAGCGATAAGGCGGATTATATCCGTTGTTGCCAAACACGAGCACATAATATTATTATTGAGACAGGGCGGTACTCAAACTTCTAAAGGGCTATAACTTTGTTACTTTAATTTTACCACAAAAATGTTAAAGGAAAAAACATTTCTTTTGATCAGATCTACTCACTGTTAGAATAAATGACTCAACTTCGAAGTCACCCTGTATATTTATATTATCAAAATATTCATTGTTAATATTTTAAACCTATAACACCCCGCTACATTTTTATTATTTGTGTTTGATAAGAAAAAAAACTAAGATTTCAATAGTTGGGCCAATTGAAGTGGGAAGGAGCTCGTACAATGAACTAGTTGCCAAGCAAAACGGTGTTGACTCAAGGTATGTTCAGAAGCAGCGTTTGATGTAGCCTTACTTGTCAACAAGTAAGAACTATGTAACAATAGAAAAAAGCTGCACATCGGATTGAATCCAGGATCCAGCCTTCATACGTACCTGTATTCAAAAGAGCCTGCAATTGCTGGCACTGAGAATCCTCAGCGATAATTTCACTGTACGATTTGAAATGAGTTTCGGCTACGTGGAATTTATCGTTCAATCTCGGCAAACCTTTAATGGTTTCTATGAGTCCTAAATGCATATTCGTGATCGCTATGGCGACTTCGACTAAAGATGGTATAAACTTTATCTGGAAATAATAATCGGTTAGTTCACACGCATGTAACATGAAGACACATCTGTGTATTTTTCAAGAAGATGATTTGGCAGATAACATAATGAAACAGATGTGAAGACATCTGTAAGTGGACCGAACCACCATAACCTGTAAAGTTTACAACTTTCCAACTGAAATTTTATTCTAAGGATAGGGTAAGCATAAGGGCACACCATAAACGAATGTGGTGCTCGTAGAAGATGTATGTGGTTATACAGTGCTTTTCTTTAATATTCCCCTCCCCGTCGATGTTTTGAACGGATCAATTCAAAAAATTAAAACTTGAAGTTTTTTTTTCAGATCAACTAAACAACACATTCTTCATCCCAACGAAGATGGGAGCTAAAACAATTCCGAGATACTTATGAATTAGTTTGCGGGATATGTATACATTTTGGAAATTTATTTTTCTTATATTTAGCTAATTATACAGGGTGACTTTGAAGTTGAGTCACGCAACAGACACCACTATTCACTCACGCGTTACCGACTGACACTGACTGAATAAAATAATTGTAAAAACATCGTTCCAAATTCTTTCGCTTTTTTGTTTCCGATGCGATGAACCGATAAGGCGGATTGCATCCGTTGTTGCCAAACACGAGCACATAATATTATTATTGAGACAGGGCGGTACTCAAACTTCCAAAGGGCTATAACTTTGTTACTTTAATTTTACCAGAAAAATGGTAAAGGAAAAAAACATTTCTTTTGATCAGATCTACTCACTGTTAAAATAAATTACTCAACTTCGAAGTCACCCTGTATAGCGGTAAAATACAGGGTGGCGCATCGAAAATGACGCATTTACTGGCAGCTCAGTTTTTTTTTTGAAAAAACGCTCTGACCCGTCGATTTTGTTTTCGAGGGGGACACAAGTTTGGCAAAAAATCACGTTAGCACGTGCAGCCCCCTGGGCGGGGGTGACACCAACCCTAAAATCTTAAATGGAAACGGGGGTCGAGTGATACCTTATTTTAAAGGTCTTTCAATTCCCTTTATAATGATGTAAAATACATGAGCTTCAGTTTAGTAGTTTTGAAGATTTATTGATTTAAAGCTTAAAGTAGACTTTAATAGGTACATCAGATTAGTTTGTACTACCTTCAGAAGAAATTTGACTAAAAGAATTTACTTAATAAGTAAAATTGTTATTGAAAATAGCTATTGGAGCGCTTTTTTTTGTGGCAAAAAAGTTATTTCTTGAAAAAAGATAAGGAAATATCTCGTACTTATTTTAAATAGGAATTTAGTACATAGTTTGCGATTGATTTGACCGAACTTTGTTGCTAAAATAACTTGTAACGCTTTATTACATAAATTAACCATGGTATATACCACAGCAGAAAGGGTTGAAATTATCGAAATATTTTTCGAAAATAATCAGTGCGCTAATAGAACAGCAGAAATATTTAACGAGTGACATGAGAACAGTAACGTGCATCGAAAATATGTTCTAGAACTTGTAGCTAAATTTCTGGAAACTGGATCAGTCGCCAATAAATGCGTCTGTTTCGTTTTCGATGCGCCACCCTGTATAAATTTCTTACAATTATTAATAGTTTATAATAGTTGGATATCGAACCAGTATCTTATCTGTACTAAATTTCCTCAATTTCTTCTTTTAATGTTGTCCAAGTTCTGGTTTTATGTATGATGATGGTGTCAAATCTGCAAATCCTATTTTTTTTTCACTTTTTGTTGAGAGATTATACAAGTCGTTTATTATAAAAAATTATAAAAAAAGGGCGCAAGTATTATTCCTTTTTAGAGATTATATCAATGATGAAACGCAGTGCACTTTGACAAGGAGCTGCACACCATGATACACAGGATTTTTGACAATAACTTTTTGTTGGAGATTCTATCGAAATCGAGTGTAAAATTTTTATTTACTAACTTAGTTCTTTCCAAACTACCCAACAGGCAATACCTACGTTGTTGTCGCAAATAGATATAAGATTCTTTGACTGAATAATCGTCAACTTACCCTGTTGTCTTGTAGAGAGATTTCTAACTTTATCAAAGGATTTGGTTCTGTTGTGCCGTCACCATGGACAGTCTCGTACACGAACTTCAAAGAGT
This sequence comes from Acanthoscelides obtectus, assembly GCA_963669975.1. Taxonomy (NCBI): domain Eukaryota; kingdom Metazoa; phylum Arthropoda; class Insecta; order Coleoptera; family Chrysomelidae; genus Acanthoscelides; species Acanthoscelides obtectus. Next base: position 8,307,453 of record CAVLJG010000001.1, on the reverse strand, counting down.
TCCTGCAGTTTATTTTCAACGCCTCTTCCATCAATGTGTCAAAATTGTTTATATATTTAATCCATTGATTTGCCATCTGAAAAGATACCATTTTTCATGAGTAAGCCTATAATAGATGAAACTTTCAAAAACAAATGTTTGCGATATACTTCATGTTTTTACAAGATCTTCAGAAAAAGTTCATTCTGCGATTTTTTCATCACTTTTTAAGTTTAAATGTCCAAACGTCTTACTGTTCCCATGACATGCTCGAATCCCTCGAACACCAGAATAATATATTTTATGATCTCGTGGTAGTACTCGGTGAGTTTCATCAGCGTATCGTCAATGTATACGACCATTTCACGAACGAGGTCGTGGATGTCGAAAGCTACGTTCGGTCTTATGTAGAAGAACGGCGAGTCGCAGATCTTCTCACAAATTGACACTATCCTGAGATTGCAACTTTTGTAGTCGTCCACAAAAGCTTGCAGCTGCAAGAATACACGTGCAACGTTTAATGAAACAAATTTCGCAACTTGTCAGCTGTAGTTTATTTCTTACCTCGGCCGTATTGTTGCTGCACTCGGCAATATACTCATCTCCAACGTCAGCATTCCAAGTGAGTTTATTTAAACCTGGCATTATTTTCTTTTCTACGGAAGAGATGAGCGGTTTGAACAGCAGGCGCTCGTCATCAGAAAACGACGATATGATTTTGTTGTAGTCGAGCACCACGTTCAGTACGCATTCGTATACAAACTTTATCGAATCGGCTTTCTGGTAAACCGATTTCACGTACGTCGGGATCTCGTAATTGAGCGCTTCCCAATATTTTGCTTCGTGGAAGATTTCTAACAAAGACCTGGAATTATCCATATGTATAAGTGCTGTTAGATTTTTCGCAAGGAAAATGTTATTCGTTCGCGTCTACAAATTCAGAGTAGATAGAAGGAGCCGTTCAAAGATTTATTGCTCGTAGTCTGTAGTGAGAATTAAAGTGCACTTTATATAAGACAATTTTTTGACAGTTCTGTAGTTAAATTCATATGTGTTTGTTTATTTGTTTCAGATTCATTTAGCATTAATGCCACAATATCCATAATATCCATATTACACAGTATATCACAAAGTCACGTATTCTTGTAATGTCACGTATTCCTGTTAAGGGGTGATAGATTAGGTCAAAAGCAACCTTAAAACTTAAAATTCAAACAACTCAAAAATGGTTATCTTTTGGATAAGACATGATAGGACAAAATCGGTTGCTTTTGACCCCTTTTTTTTAAATTTATCACTTTGTATTTTAAAAACTCTGCATTTCCAAACCTACGTTTATGGGAACTTTTTTCATATTTTTTAACAAGGAATCTAAAAATCTCCTGATTAACATAAAAAGTTATCGTTTTTTTGCTTTATTGAAATGTTAGCAAACGTTCAGTCCGGTTCTATTAGATGGTCAGCAAAACATATAAATTACTAGTTTGCTCAATGACGAGTAAACCGTATCTACTATAGTACCAGAATCGACGGCATCTAGAGGTCACAGTAGTGACTCGGTTGACAGTGCGACAGTTCCAACAGACTGCTTTCTGTTTTCACTGTTTTCTCACTTGTCGACTCTGGTAATAAATGGCAGATTGTGATGTCTTATTTCGATGGATTAGTCTGGCTCAATTACCTATCAATATTAGCTTCCAAAAGCCCAGGTTTGGTTACGCTCTTGCACATCAGTGGTCGATTGAGCCTTGCCGGTACATCCTCTCCGATACTGTCAACCCATTTACGGTACAGTCCCAAAATCGTTTCGTTTATCGACTTGATGAGTTTTTCGTACTGTGCAAATACTTCTCTCGATATGCTGCACGGCATCATCCATCCAGCATTATCAAACATCTGCGAAATTGGTTACATTTATACGCTTTCAAACTTGGCAACTAGATAGATAGATAGAAATGCGCTTTGTTGCCTGAAGGACACAGTCACCTTTAATGACAAAGCTAACTTGAAACTAATCTATAACATAATTTCATGGTGTCTGTTTTGTTCAACAGTTCATTATCTAAATTTATAAAATCAAGAGACATTTATATGTCATAAAATTTGTCTTAATAACATTGAAAGTCAAGTAATTGCTGTGCTTTGATTGTATATCACCATCAATTTTTGTCCTAATTTCATTTAGATCTGTATCTTGCCAAACTGCGACTTTATGTTTATTAAATCGTTGTTATAGACTAAGAATATGATCGGACCGAATACTGATCCCTGAGGTACACCCCAGGGTGTAAACGTTATGGTAGTCATTATTGGAATGGGTAAAAAGTCAAAAAGTTCATATGACCCATGGTCCAAAAGCCAATAGATTTTTGTCTAAATGGCTTTATAGTTTACAACTTTAAGTGCAATCTTACTAATTTTTATAATCTAATCTAAAACGTTTTTAAATTGGGTAATTAACAAATAAATGGCATTAAGTTAAGCCAAAATTTGTAGTCAGTAAGTTTCATTAAATTAAATATTTAAAACACACATGACAACAGCGCGTCGATCTTTCATCACTCTTATCGAACCGGCAATCGATCGCAAACTGTAACAGCGGTTAGTTATCGTTTTGCGCAGATAAATTACTTTATCGTTTTGGCGAGCAGAGCATCGGGCGTGTTGTTCGCGTACGTCGTCGTGTTTATTTACAATGTTCTCGAATCAAGAGTTGGCCGACATGTTGTTACTTTACGGTGAAGCTCCCCCTCTATTACCGATTTAAATAACGACTATCATAACGTTTACACCATGTATTCAATTTATTTGAAATGTAATGTGTTGCTAATCTTACAATTTGGGATCGATTATTTATACATTATTTATATGTTTTAAACCAGTGTACAACCATATTTATCTAATTTTTTGATAGTATAAATTATAGTATCACTCTCGTGTATTTCCTATGAGTTCTTGTTAATTATGATGTTAATGATTTTAAATCATAATAAATTCCTTTAAGATACCGATTTATTATAAATACGCAGATTGTTAGAGATAAGATCACTCTATACTTTACTGTACAATCGTCAACATCTCAATAAATAATTGTTGAAGTGGTTCGTCGCCTATTTTATTTAATTTATATCATGATTTGCACAGTCAAAAGCTTTAGAAAAGGCGTAAAAAGAGCTATTGAATTTATCGTTTAAATTTAGATGTAACTGTAGGAGTAATGTGAAAGTAGCATCCGTGGTACTTTTTTAATTTTTGAAACCCAAATTTGTTGTCACTTATAATTTTGCCATAACAGTGTTGGGTCTATAACTTTCTGGTAAATCTCTTGAACCTCCTTTATAAGTAGAAATAACTATTGACGTTTTTTGAAGTTGTGGGTAAATAGCATGTTGATGAAACTGATCAATCCAGCACGGAAGCGGTAGGTACTCGCCTGCTTTAAAAGTTGTAAACGATTTTTCTTCATATTGGCCATATGCGCCCTTCCCGCGAAATAAGGCATTGATGTTGGGTACATCTCAGATTCCACTTGCATATCTTGTTTTGCATCTAGGATTTCCTCTCTGAACATTCTATAAACCTGCAGATAAAACGTTTTGGTCAAATCTGGAAAATTTCTTACTCTGCCATGCCTCTAAGGCGTCAAAATATGATAGTCGTTTCGTACAAGACTTACTACAGGGTGACGCATCGAAAATAAAACAGACGCATTTACTGGCAGCTCAGTTTTTTTTTCAAAAACGCTCAGACCCGTCGATTTTGTTTTCGAAGGGGACACAAGTTTTTCAAAAAATCACGTTAACACGTGCAGCCCCCTGGGCAGAGGTGACACCACGCCAAAAATCTTAAATGGAAAAGGGGGTCGAGTGATACCTTATTTTAAAGGTCTTTCAATACCCTTTCTGCTGTGGAATATACCATGGTTAATTTATGTAATAAACCGTTACAAGTTATTTTAGCAACAAAGTTTGGTCAAATCAATCGCAAACTATGTACTAAATTCCTATTTAAAATAAGTACGAGGTATTTCCTTGTCTTTCTTCAAGAAATAACTTTGTTGCCACAAAAAAACGCTCCAGTAGCTATTTTCAACAACAAAATAGTGAAGAAAAGGATTTACTTAAGTAAATTCTTTTAGTCAAATTTCTTCTGAAAGTAGTACATACTAATCTGATGTACCTATTAAAGTCTACTTTAAGCTTTAAATCAATAAATCCTCAAAACTACTGAACTGAAGCTCATGTATTTCACATTATAAAGGGAATTGAAAGACCTTCAAAATAAGGTATCACTCGACCACCCTTTCCATTTACGATTTTAGGGTTGGTGTCACCCCCGCCCAGGGGGCTGCACGTGTTAACGTGATGTTTTGCCAAACTTGTGTCCCCTCGAAAACAGAATCGGCGAGTCTGAGCGTTTTTCCAAAAAAAAAAACTGAGCTGCCAGTAAATGTGTCTGTTTCGTTTTCGATGCGCCACCCTGTATATTACCAAGGTAATGAAATATCTAAAAAATTATTGATCAAATATACACTCTGGATGGGAGATACATTTATTTAACGGCTTTCCCGTCCATTAAATATCGTCCCATTCCAGGAATCATAAATTTGTCTATATTATTTGTAAATCATTTTTTTAGATATTGTAAATAAAGGGTGTCCCAAAATTAACGCAAGATTTGAATTAAATAGAAAATGCCATTTTTAGTCTTTTAATAGTTATATTTTTATTGACTCATAAAGTACATAGGATAGGGTTATGTATGGAATAACACATCGGACAAATGGCCTCCACGGCTTTGCATGCACATGCGCACTCTTTTGTCGAAATTTTCCATGACCCTTCTGCATAAATGTGGCTGAATTTCGTTGATGCAGCGTTGAATCTCCTCCTTTAATGCACGGGTGGTTGTGGGCTTGTTGACATAGACTTGTGATTTCAAATAACCCCATAAAAAGAAGTCTAATGGTGTTAAATCACACGATCTAGGAGGCCAATTTTGATCACCGAAACGAGAGACTACACGACCGGGAAATGTCTCATGCAGTAATTGAATTGTTTCACGGGCTGTATGACATGTGGCACCGTCTTGTTGAAACCACATATTGGGTACATCAATATCATTCAATTTTGGCAGAAAGAACTGTGTAATCATGTCGCGATATCGAGCACCAGTAACAGTCACTGCTTGACCAGCATCATTTTCAAAAAAATATGGCCCAATTATGCCTCCAGCCCAAAATCCACACCAGACAGTCACGCGTTGTGGGTGCATTTCTTTTTCGACAATCACACGTGGGTTCTCCGAACCCCAAATGCGGCAATTTTGGCGATTGACAAAGCCATCAAGATGAAAATGTGCTTCATCGCTTAGGATGATTTTGCTTGAAAAATCAGGGTCCATTTGTTGATGTTCAATAATCCATTCAACAAACTCTCTTCTCTCTGCATGGTCATTAAGCTTCAATTGTTGTGTTAATTGAAGTTTGTAAGCATGAAGACACAGATGTTTGGTGAGTATACGCTGTAGAGAGGTTCTTGACATTTGCAATTCTTGTCCACGACGTCGAATTGAGGTTCCTGGATTGTCCGCAACACTCTCACGCACTGCTTCGATATTCACATTTGAACGGCTTGTTTTTGGACGACCAGTGTGTTTGGCGTCTCCAACGGATCCAGTCTCCATGAATTTTTCAATTAATCTCTTCACAGTTGACGAAGTTAAAACACTATTCCGGCCATATTTTGTATGAAATTTTCGAACTGCAGCCGCCAAGCTTTCACTATTTTTGAAATATTCTTTAATAATGAAGACACGTTGTTCTATCGTGTAACGCTCCATTTTTCATAACCCTATACTGTTAGCTGTCAAATTGCTTTTTTTCAGGGTTGCCAACACTTCACTGCACAAATGGCGGCAAATTCAAATCTTGCGTTAATTTTGGGACACCCTTTATAATAACAGAATAATCGACCAACTTCTTACTAAAAATTTGCCCTGTATGCACTTGAAATAACAAAAAACGTTGCCTTGAATATTTGAAAAATTTACCTACTTCTAAGGTCTTTCCGTCGAACAGCGTCACCATAGTTTTCCTCTTTGTATAGTTGTGTAGCGCTGCAAGACTTTCGATACCTTCTTCAACATTGGCTACCATATCGAATACTGCGTTTGTTAAATTTTCTACAACGGTTTCGATATCCTTCATTCTGGTCCTGAATTTGAGGATGTCGTCATACCAATCTGCCAGTTGTACATCAAAAATTCTGAATTCGACCTAAAGCGTAAAACGTAGTAATTATACAGGGTGTCCCACGTAAAACTGCAGCGATTGATTACTCGTAAAGACGACGAGAAAAGGACTAGGCACAAAACATATGAAAAATGGGTTCTTGTCGATTTGTCGAAAAAATCAGTGTGATATATTTCTTGCCTTCCCGAACAAAAGTGTCCAATTTATACACAACTGATCTAACAATACAGTACGTCTCCCACTTGAGAAGCTTAGAATTCTTGATTTAAATAGTCGTTTTCATCAGCGAATCTAGACACTTTCCAGAAAATTCTTGTAATGATTAAAATTTTTGCAATGGGAATATCGTGTTTAAGGAAAACGTAAGCTTTACATTCAATCGATAATTTTTGTAGATTTCCAAATGCATTAAAAGTTAGACGTAAGCTGTGCCCTTGAAAAGCTACCTGTCCTATTGAGCTTTTTGAATTCTCGAACAGCTCGTGCTAGATCTATTCTAGCATGAATTCTCGCACAAGGCTACTACTATGTCAACGTCGAATTAGCTTTTTAGTTTTTGAAAATCGGTCCAGTAGCTATAGGCAAAGGAGGAAAAGAATAAAAATCGCTGAAACTTCTTTTTTTGACGCACGGGGGTAGGGGGTTGTATGGGGGTGGGGAAGGTTATATATCAATTCTTGTTGATATTACTATATTTTTACACTATCAGCCTCGATAATCTTATGCGCCTATTAGACATATTGTACACAACAAAGATTTCCTTGTTTTGTTTAATTTCGCTGTTATAATTACATGTTCGTAACTAACTTTTAGTTATGAACTGATGACGCTATTTTTTATCGCGTTGCATCCTTAACTTACATTGTGAACATCCTCGAGTGCATCATTGAACATTTTTTCGGTTCTTTCTGCCCAGTTTTCAAACTGCACTCCTTTCGAAGTGCCGAACAGCGGCTTTTCTATATTTTCAGTTTCATCGTGCCTCCCGAAAACGACCATTGCTTCGCAAACTTCTATCATATCTTTGCATCTTTGTACGAAACCATCGACGCTGTTGAAGATCGGGGCTTTGTCGAGATCCCATGGACTGTTGCCATATACATTATGTCCTTCTGCAACCTAATAGCAATGTTTCATAACCTTTACTTGTTAGAAAGTATGATACTACCACCTTTTTCCAAAATAGTATCACTGCAGTCTCTATTTCTGACGAATAATCAGCGCAAACGTTTAAAGCAAAAAAAGTAATGTTGAATGATCGTTGACGGCTATTCTTGAATACGGCGGACAAATGACCATGCTTTGGATCGCGTGGTCTGATATTTTATACTCCCCAGTAAGACAACCATTCGAACTGAGGTCACATTTCACGCCACACATGACCTCAGTGGCTGCTTCTAGACGCACTCGTTGCGTTGTAAAGTAAGATGCTCCTATACCCAAAGAATACAAAGTTACCAGTAAAAGAAAAAGGCCTCGGCGGAATCTGGAGTGGTTCTTCTACCAGTAACTCTGTGTTCTTTGCTATTACTGAACTTTTTGGTCAAAGTGTATGACGTTTGTTTTTGGAATTAGACAAAATCTGTAACCTTTTTTTTTTATTTTGAAGAAACTTACCAAGACATAATGTCTGATGTATTTAGTCATGCATTCAATACAAGTCTCAAACATGGCGATTGCTTTTCTTGTTTTCTTCTCAAAAAAGACTACATCAAGGTTAATGTAGTCTTTGCACTGCATAATTATCTGATTACTTAACGCTCTACAAAGCAGGGTGATTTTTTCGTTGGTGTTATAATGTGGGCTGTTAAGCCAAATAAACCTAATGAGGTGCAGTATATTTGGAACCAGATCAGGCATTTCCTTGGGGTCTATTATTTCTCCCAAGTCCTGTAAACATGAAATGGTCATTTTAAATACATACATGTGTATGTACATGAAAAATATTGAGTCTGACAGATTAAATAGTAGAAGTGGTACTGTGGTACGAAATGTTCTAAAAAATACCATATCTGAACATATACAGGGTGTCCCAACGGAAAGCTGACTCTCCTGCTACATTGTACGGCTATAGATGAAAATACGTCCCCCTAGAAGTAAAAAGTGACGTCACAAATAATATTTGCCGTACCTGACTGGGCTTAAGCAAAAGGTTTAAATACTCGATATTCGAATGAGACTCCGCTATATTTCTAACGATTTCATCATTTAGTGAGCGAAACTGCCTAACATACGTCGACTGGACGGCAGTGAGGATGTTGCAAATATATTTTATGCCATCGTTTTCCAGTTGATGATGCAATCCCAATAAGTTCTCATCTGGAATCCAAAAAAAAAAAATTGGTATAAGATGCTATGCAAAAAAATGGCGTCAATTAGGCCGACTCTGCCCAAGGACGGCTTCTTATTGGTCTAGTTTTGATTCTCTGGTCAATTCTCAAATCGGAACGAAGTCTTTTTCAGGAAAATCACTGAAAGGAAACAGTTGCGGTAAAAAACCAGCTAATCTTGATTTATTCATATTGCACATCCTCACGTGGTTATAAGGTGTGCAGTTCGTTTTCGCACAAAATTTGAAATATTATCAAGCCTCTCTTTATGACAGCACTTCTATGATCAAAAGTTTATTAACGTCGCACGTACGTCTATTTTTCCAAAACTCAAATTCATTGTCCAAGAACAACTGATCTTCGGGAGTGCTTTGGTCTTGATCTTGCAAACCGACTCTAACTTGTTTGGTCCAGTACACCATTATAGATTCTAATCGCTTGATTAGCTCTTTATCCGTAGTGGCTTCTTCCAGGGGAATTTTCAGTACCTCTTTTGGTATGTACAGCACTGTCAGTCCGTACAGTTTGTAATGAAGGTCGGTTACGCGCGCTAAAAACATCTGCAAATTGCTAGTGAACTCATTTTTCACGCCTAAGAAGAGCATACGTTAAGGAAACATTAAATACTCTATTAGACGAAAAAAAGGTGTGAAATTAGTAGTACCTAAAACAACACTTGTGAAAGACTGGTGGTGGAAAATTTACATTGCGGATCTTACAGCCTCCCTTAACGGGCCTCCTACAATCACGAACACTATCTGCTGAGGTAACGGGCAGGTGAAAAGGAAACGATTGTGGGCTGGTCTTAGACGGTGGTCGGCGCTACTTTAAAAGAGGAAAGGATGACTACCGAAGTAAATTTTTATAATAACCGAGTCGGATTTCTATTCGCGATCTAGCCTGTAAATCGTTTCCTATTTTGGTACACAGCTAGTGATCATTTAGTATTGTTCTACCCTTCTTTCTGTTCGTCGATATTGTGTTGTTGAATTGTTGTTGGTGTCTAATATAAAATATTATATGAAATACCGCCACCAAATTATCTGAATACGTCCTTTCTTAGTCCGTACATTGCGCCGCAACGCTTGGTTTGGCAGCACGAAACAGTAGACAAAATTTGTCCAAAATACGATTTGTAGAGCGCTTCGAAATTGACGCTTTATTTTTTGATATTTTCGGATGAAATTTTCACAGAGTGCTGAAAACAAAACCCCACAGGTTGCTATAAAGCCACTTTTTCATTTTTTTCGCTAGGTTCTTTTTAAAAAATCGCGAAGTTGAACAGAAAAAGTGCGCACTTCAACCCATCATAAAACTTGTGCAAAAACAAAAATTCAAAAAATGCTCCTATAGCACCCTGGGCAATTATCTTCTCAACGTACTGTATGAATTTCATTCAAAAATATTGAAAAATGGAGTGTCAGTTTTGAAGCAGCTGAACCCTTGTAAATCGCATGAAACTCACTGCGTCGGAGCCGCCTTAAGCAAACAAAAATATTTGCGCGCTTATTTTCTACCAAAATATTGGAAATGCAAGAAATACGGTATAAATATTTTACTGAAGGATACTATCAGGCCAGTTATCCTGTAATAGCAATAAAGGTCCATAAATATCCCTGATGTTGTTTAGTATGAATCCTTCTATGTTATGGTCGATCGTCCCAAATATGATTTCATCATGGAAGGTGTCAACTTCAAACCTTATTCCTGGTTGTTCTCTGAGAAAATATGTCAGTTCAGCTACCACGTTGAGTGGAACACCGATGTCACAGATCTACAAGAAAGTTAAGTGTATTGATTGAATTTGCAATGTTACTTTCCACATAATACGATAGTTTATTAATAAAAAAAATAATATATTTCCATCAAGTCTAACTAATTTCACATCATCAAATTTCGACCATCATTTACATAATACCAGAAATAAAGATGACTTCCATTTAATGACCAAAAATCTGTATTCCATCAAGGATTGATTGAATATAATAAATTATACTCAGAGATAAGAGACCAGAAAACTTTGACAAAATTTAAAGTAAAATTGAGAAATCACTTGTTAAATCTACAATTATTGGTTGCCCAGCATTTACATCATACACCATATGGCTTGAATTTACTAGTTCTAAGTTGTTTACAATTATTCTGTTTATGTAGCCAAATGTACTAAATACATCTTTCTATTACTACTACTATTCCACTTAAGAAGAATCGACTTTGCTATGTGGGTCAAAATTGGAACACCCTGTATAATTATAAATATTTCAGACACATATGCCTGCAGATACCATATACAGGGTGTCCCAGAATTCGACGTCAAGCGGAAATGGGGTATAGGCCAATTCATAATAGTTATCAGAAGAAAATCGGAAAAATCTACATCCCGTGATGATCTTTTATTTCCAATTTTTCCAATTTCGTGGTCACTTGGGAACGGTGAAAGAAAAAGTTTACTCAAAGCCAATCGAAAATTTGCTAAATTTGTTAATAATGGAAGATTCGGCCGTCTGATAACCCGATCATAAGATGCCAAGCTTGCAACGCTGCTGAAGAAAGGCAGTTTGAACATTTATTGTGAATTTAATAAATACATTCACGAATTAATAAAAATGGCGTTACCATCCGTCTTGCTGTCACTAAAAGATCATTACAAGTTGTAGATTTTTTCGATGTTTCCGATGTTTTCAACGCCCATAATTTGAAAATTACACAACCTAGATTCTTTTTTATATTTTTCTGATATCTATTATGACTTGGTCTGTCCCCCGTTTCTGGATCGACGTCAACTTCTGTATAATCTGTAAATAGGTTTCTTGGGATATTTTTTGTTTAGGAGCAACACTCCTTCCTTGCACGGACGGGACACCCTGTACATGTTTGTACATCCTTACCAGTTCACCCTTGTGGTAGTAAACAGTCAACAGAGGCATGTGAGTTTCGTAAAACCATCGTTCGATAGCCTTCTCTTGTTTTTCACCCCAATCACTCGCTTTCAGTTCACCTAGGGTTGTGATATCTTTCACGAATTGGACTAACTTGGCTATGTCTTCATCTGAGTATAGTACTTCCTCGACTTCTTCCTCGTGTACTTCTTCAGCGATTTGCACCTGTTTCTCTGTTGTTAAATTGAATTTGTTAGTGTTTGTATGTTTGAATGTGTTCCCATAAATTCATTCGAAAAGCCAAAATGGAAAGGGGGGTCGAGTGGTACCTTATTTTAAAGGTCTTTCAATTCCCTTTATAATAGTATAAAATTAATGTACTTCAGTTCAGTAATTTTGGAGATTTATTGATTTAAAGCTTAAAGTAGACTTTAAAAAAAGTAATTTAAAAATGAAGAATGAACTGACCCGTGACGCAAGTAAATGTTGAAAATGGCCACCATGACTCTCCATGCAATAATGAAAATTTTGCTCAAAACGTTGTCGCACATTTTGCAATATTTGAGGAGTAATTTGAAGGCACTCATTCACAATTATTTGTCGCAGGTCTTCTAATCAAGTTGGCTGAGTAGCATAGATTTTGCTTTTTAATTGACCCCACATAAAGAAATCCAAAGGTGATAGATCTGGCGATCTTGGGGGCTATTCAATGTCACCTCTTCTACCAATCCATCGATCTGGAAACGTCTGATCTAAATATGGTCGAACACGTAATGCGTAATGTGGTGGGTGTGGTAAATTCTTTTAGTCAAATTTCTTCTGAAAGTAGTACAAACTAATCTGATGTACCTATTAAAGTCTACTTTAAGCTTTAAATCAATAAATCTTCAAAACTACTGAACTGAAGTTCATGTATTTTACATCATTATAAAGGGAATTGAAAGACCTTTAAAATAAGGTATCACTCGATCCCCTTTCCATTTAAGATTTTAGGGTTGGTGTCACCCCCTCACAGGGGGCTGCACGTGTTAACATGATTTTTTTCCAAACTTGTGTCCCCCTCTAAAATAAAATCGACGGGTCTGAGCGTTTTTCCAGAAAAAAACTGAGCTGCCAGTAAATGCGTGTTGCGTTTTCGATGCGCCACCCTGTATATGATATTTACAGAACCGTAACAGAATAAGCAAAAATCACGGTTATTCAAAAAATTTTCAGTTGCTGTCTACAGGATGTTTCCGGACTTTTCGTTATGCTAAATAACATAAAACCAAATTTTCATCCGTTATAGAATTTTTGTTGGGTCGAAAATGTTCGTTTACTGGGCTATATGGCCAAAACTAGCACGTGACTTACTATGGTTACCACGGCAACAAATCAACTCAGTTTTATATTTTAGTTTCTGAAAATTGTTACACATCATTTTAAGTTTAATTTTGATAAGTTTTAAGGATTTTAATGGAATTATTTACCTATATGTATAGATGAATGAAAAGGTTTCCAAATGGGCAACGATTTTAGAAGTGGATATCACTAGTTTTAAATGTACATATAGCAGTGCCTAGTCTTATAAGGTAAGCAAACTTACAAATGCCGTAAATGCGTATTTTCTGAAAATTTTATGGAATCCTAAACGGGTCCTACTCAATCTAGAATATATGTTTTGACACTATGCATTTACAAAATATTACAAAATTTAAAAATCGAAGCTTGATACTGCAATAAGTGCCTAGATATTTTGTATATGCGGCCTAGGCCGCCTTTTTATGGATATTCCTAATAAAATTACAATTCTAACGACTGAAATTTTCTTCCAGGTTTTAAATGGATTGTAAAGGGAGTGTGCAGACTTACCTTCAGACGTTTCTGAAGAAAAGAGAGAATCTTTGTCCTCTCTTTCCCTCCCGTAGGCGGACGCAGGCGATGGAGAAGACATCTCTCTAAAAACTGTTTACAAAACAATTTTTGAAAATAAAATATGAAACAAAGCCTCCTTTTTCAATTTTTGACACATTTGACGCGTGCCGGTCACATAACTTGATCGCCGGCTGCTTTCGTTGCCATCGTTACGTTCATTCGGCTAGATCGATTTGTTATTGGTACAGGATGTTAGCCAATTACGCGTACTTTCCAAGTTGTAGGCGGACTAAAGACTAGCGGACACACGAGTGACACGGTTTTTCGAGATATACCTGTCGCGGCATACAGAAACATCGCATTTTCTGAATTTTTCGCGACTACAAAACTTTCCCGCCAGTAGGAGTCGGAAAAGTAACGCACTAGTCGGTGGTTGCTTTGGTCACGTTGCAGAGTTACCACTCGCTAAAAAGCCTTTGATCCTCAGACTAAATAGTCTATTTATAAAAAAAAGCTTTACCTTTTGCTTTCAAAAAATAAAGTACAGCAGACGCTCGATAATGTAAACTAATTTAATCCAAGTGTGGTTCACATTATCGAAATGTTTACATTAGCGAACGTGATTTATATAATATTTGATTTATTAAAAGAAACGTTTAATACATACTATTTATAACAAAATAGACAAATATTCTAACAGCGATAAGTATTTTTATAATTAGAAGAAAAATAATTAACAATTTTTGTCTGCGTAAATTTGCGCTTAGCATTGTCTTCCAATGCCTGCGTCCGTAATTTACGAAGAACTAAAATATCCGTGTATTAAACTTCTTTTCTTTCAGCCCAATCTGAAGCTTGGTTAAAAACTTGTATAGCTTGCGCGTCAGTCACTACACTGGCGATTATTCACCTGTCGTACTGTCTTCGTTCTCGTAACGTAACCTCAGTAACATCTGTGCCGATTTTGTAAGAACTTGGAATATACTGTATGGACACAAGTTTAAAAACGGATGTCAGGGCACTGAGCTAAGTGAAAAAGAAATGTTTTTGTTTTTATTTTCTTCTCCGTAGTTAGGTAAACAACTGAAATAAATAATACAACATAGCGGGAACGAAATGAAATGCGGTTTCCATAGACTACAAAGGATTTGGTATGGCTGCCACACTGCAGGAGTTCTACCATTAGTAACTGTCCTAAACAGATCTATAGATCGAACTAGTAGTATTACTACCATGTACAACGAGTGCAGGCCTTGTTACCAGAAGACTATCCTCGCAAACTAACATTCTGTTAGTGGTTTTTGCACAACAACATTAAAAATCCGGTTTTTTTTTAAAAACATTCTAGCGACAGACGAATGTTGGTACTTCTCTACTGATACTATTCGTGAAGGTCATTTCCAACAACGTTTTAAAATAAATATTTGGGCGGGTATTCTTGACGATCAGGTAATTGGCCCTTTCGAGTTACCCCCAAAGTTGTCAGGAAAAGGATACCTTAGCTTTCTAACCAATAACCTACCAGAACTTTTGGAACAGACCTTAGACAACATGTCATTACAACGGAGAGACAATTTGTGGTTTCTTTGTGACGGGGCACCACCACACATTTGTAGAGGCGTCATTCAGTATTTGAATGAACGTTATCCAAATCGCTGGATCGGTCGAAATGCTCCTGATCCTCGAAAATGGCCAGCAAGATCTCCTGACCTCAATCCGATGGATTTCTGGTATTGGGGAGAACTTAAAGGGATGGTTTATGGGGCTGGTCCAATAACAACTGAAGCACAAAATCGCGAAAAAAAAATTTAATGCGGCTGAAATAATAAATGGACAACTTCGGGGACCTAGAGTAAGAAGAAACTGGATTCGTCGTAATGAAACTTGTCTAGAAAGTGGACGACGACATTTTGAACACCTTCTTTAAATACAAAATTTTCGATTTAGATACAATTTAATAGGTCTTAGTGAAAACAACCCAAAAAATGAGAAATTTAGAAGAAAAATCGCTAAAACACGGTACCCTCATAAATAATGAGAAATATGAATCCGTGGCCACCATAGCGGTCTTTGCAACCTGATAACATTAATGCCTGAAATAGTGTTTTTTAATAAACATTGCATGTTCAAGATTCATTTTTGAGCTCTTCGTCGACTATTTTTTTCGACAATATTTTTTTCAAATTCCTGGCACAGAAGTTTATTAAAGGAAATATATTTTTCCTGAATGTTGTATGTGCTTTTTTAAGTTATATATTTCAAGTTATTACTGAAACTACGGATAAAACAAAACAACCCTGTTTGTTCATAGTAAATTTATTTATAAAGATAAAAAATACGGACGCAATGAAGTCACACCACAATTGCAATATCACAAATGCATACCTATGATTGTATATGTCAGCGAAAAAATTAATAGCATATACTAAGACAAAGAAAAAAAATCATAAAACTTTACAACATATATGCAAGGCATAAACAAACATATAAACAATAAATATGACTAAACAAATTCACGTTTGTACTTATATATAAACTAAGTCGGTTATGTCCAAAACCCTGTACTATACAGATTAGTCTTATACAAACTTATATCCTAGCGCGGGCCTCCAAATTCTTTTGCTTGACAAATCTTAAAAGTCTAAACACCGCCGATGGAGTAACTCCAGGGATTCTGCTTGCAGCAGCAATCTGAAAAAGAGGCAATTTTTATCAATGAGGCAAATATACTGAAAAAGACATGTTTGCTTTCCGTCTCCTGCAACCGCAAACATCGCTGTTTCATACTCATTAGGAACTCGTCAAACTGCAACGATACCTCAAAAACCGTATGAGAAAAAAAAACTGATTTTTTTTGCACTGCCTTTTTTTTTATTGAAAACTCACTTTGCTTTTTGGAGAAAACCGAAACTTTTTTTGAAAAAAGTGACAAAAGGAAAAAGTAATCACCCAAGCTAATCCACTATAAATATACTAAGTGGCATATAAATCCGAACACCCAGTTTAAATGGTTTTATTTTAATAATGTATAAGTACTTAATGAAGCATAATAAGTAAATGATAAAAATTTCAAAATGATTGCACTGCTTTAAAGCCCTTTGACCTTTAATAATGTGTGGATGCACCCTGATGTGCTACGCATTCTCCAACGCGCCTAGGCATGCTTCTGATCAGGTGGTCAATGTCCTCCTGTGGTATCTCATTCCAGGCAACCTCCTACTTCTCTCGAAGTGCTTCTAGAGTCTGAGGAGGACGTTGCAAATTGAGCAATCTCCTATCCATCATGTCCCACACGTGCTCAATTGGGGATAAGTCGGGAGATCTTGGTGGCCATGGTAACAATGTGACATCATTATGTTGAAAGAAGTCTATTGTGACTCTTGCAACATGTGGTCGGGCATTATCTTGTTGGAAAGTTGGATCTGTCAGGGTGTCAAGATAGGGTAAAAGATGGGGTTCTAGAACTTCGTGGATATAACGCTGCGCGTTCATGTTACCTCTGATGAAGATTAAAGGTGACCTGGAACCATAAGTTATAGCACCCCAAACCATAACTCCAACAGTGTGATGAACATGTCTTTCAACAAAAAACTGTGGATTCCTCCTTTCACCACGTCGCCTTCTAACCCTGGCACGACCATCGTGCATGCCTAAACAAAATCGAGACTCGTCACTAAAGACAATACTGTTCCATTCCTGATCCCAGAGTGACCGTTGTCTGCACCACTCAAGGCGATTACGTCGGTGTTCTCGAGTTAAAGGGAGGGCCCAGAGTGGCCGGTATGAAAACAAGCCAAAACTTCTCATTCTTCGGTAAACACTTCGCATGCCAATAGGTCCTCCGTGTTCTGCAAACCATTCATTTGCAATGGACCTGGTAGTGGAGAAACGGTCCCTTAAGGCCAATAATCTTAGGCGGCGATCTTCACGGTCTGTTATTCTACGGCGGCGTCCAGTGCCCCTTGCTCTTTGCGTACGGCGTTCTCGAAACCATGCCTGACAACACCTAACCACAGTGTCTACACTTCTTTGCACTCTAACTGCAATTGCCCGAAAAGAAAGTCCAGCTTCCCGAAGTCCCACTATACGGCCTCTATCAAACTCACTAAGTTGACGAAATCGTACAGGTCTCCGTACTCTAGGCATCGTAACCGATCGTAAAGGATGTCAAGAACCAAAATCCGCCAACGTTGATTCTTTACTGCGGCTGAAATATGCATCTTTAGAGCGTTAGTGAATTAAAAAAAAGCAGTATAAAAACCGGAATGTCCAACTGATAAGGCTGAAAATTTTTTCACTTGTTATTTACAGTAAGATAAATACATTCACCAACTTTTATTAAAATAAAACCATTTAAACTGGGTGTTCGGATTTATATGTCACTTAGTATAATTGTCATACAATTTCAGAGCTGTTGTCAAGGTACGATTGTCACCGAATGACGTCATGCGGATACGAAATTCGATCGCGAAATGCACTCTGATGTTTCTCTGTTCAGTTGGCGATATTATCAGGGTTGAAAAAAAAAATATGTTTAAAAAAATATTTTTTTTGCTTAAAATATTCAAATTTAGCTGAAAAAAAAAACATGTTTAAGACACTGTTAATACATGTATAAAACGGTAAAAAAAATAAAAAACGATCGCCTATATAATTGTTTTTTGTGCATTAAAGATCGGCAAAAAAAGAAAGGCAATGACAGGGATCACGTGTGGAAATACTTTAAGGAGACTGATGCCAAAGCTGACTCGAAAATAAATAAAAGGGCAAAATGTTTAACCTGCAATATGGATATAGTGCCACTGGTGGCAAGCATATTAAAAATTGTAAGCAACTTAAACACGGATGTTTGTTAGAAAAACAAAATATTCATATATCAGATAGTTCTGATACCGAAAATGATGATGTTTCTTCCGAATCTATTTCCTCACAGTTAGGTAGCTTGGAGAATTGTGAAAAAGGTACATTTTTTACTTGGAGTTCCGTAAAAATGTAGTGAAAACTAAAAATTTATTCTGTGTACATTTTCCATAATTTTATATTTTAAAAATATGGATTTAAGGATTTTTTGTTAAATAAGATGGGTTGTATACTTTTACAGAAATTTGTTATTTAATGTCATTATACAAGTAAATATATAGTCATATTATATGATTATTCTGCTGTTTGTAATGTACTAGTGTTAGAGTTCAATGCAGTTTGTTAAGATCACTCGTTCGTTAAGAAACAGATTTTTTTCCACTAGTGTCAGTTCCCTAATTTCATGTTTGATTAATTAATAAAAAATAAATTGTATTTTTCAGTACCAACGTGTTTCAACCTATGGCCCTTTTAGTTTCGTTTTACCAAATAAAATCAATTTTAATCACACTTAATATAAAAAAGCTCGAATAATTCACAAATGACAAAAAACAGTGTTTAGAACATGTTTTAAACAGCTTAAATCAAATTGTTTTAAAACAGTGTTTAAATCAAATTGTTTTAAAACAGTGTTTAAAACACTTATTTTAAACCGCGCGATATTTGATGGCAAATGATGATTCACTTACCGTCTGAGGCTGTACGGCGACGAGTTTTTCCCTTTCTTCAAAGCTGAGATTGAGCGATTCGCAATTGTAATCCAGATGGCCGGGTATTTCCAAGGCTTCGTCCCGTCTCACTTCTCGCATCTCCTCGATCTGCTCCAGCGCGGCTTCTTCGTAAAGGGCTTCTATGTGCAACCGGTTTTCCAGAGTATGATCGTAAGTCAGAGGTAGGAGCTCCGGAGCCGCCTGGGCCAAACGGCTGATCGTTATGTCGTCGTTCCGGATGTCTATCATGTCAAACGCGCTGGAATAAATCGGGCATGAATATTGTACTATATGTTACGTTAAACAAGTCAAAAAGTTCAAAGTCAAGTCATCGTTGGTTGTCAGAGCGGTCCGTGGGACCTTAGCTCTTGAGTCACAGTGTCAGTTTGTAACTCTGTCAGGTCTGGTAACTCAGAAACCAGACAATTTTAAGGAAAAAAGGGAAGGAAAGGAGAGAAGGAAGAACGAGAGCAAAGGGGAAGAAGATCAAAAAGTTCATATGGAATTAAGGTAATCAACAAGAGCATGTTAATCTATGACATACGACGCCACAATTAGTAAATAGATTAATTGATTGAAAAAATTAATTTATTTGGTCTTTTAGCAGCATCTCTAGTATCAAGCTCCATGACGACAGTATATTTAGATGAATATTTAAAGTTCAAAGCACATTGCAAGTATATGATGTCAGTTCTAATTTCACATTCATTCAACTAAATGGATATTTTGTGTAAAACGTTGATATTGTGGGTACCTACTATCACTGCTGCACCTGACAATACGAAAATCAATTTCCAGAGAAAAATACACTTTCAAAATTTCATAGCGCATCATTGAATTATCTGAGAAAAGAGTGAACAGTTTAAAATTCAACAATAATCGCTACTAAAAACTGTTTCGAAATTTTGGAATATCCTGTATTAAATTGGATCAATTGTTCACCAAGACACTCCGTCTAAAAATTTAAAATGCTTTACAATAAAACCAGTTAAAAATAATACATTTCTAAAATGTGCAGCGATATGAAGCCAATAACGTGACCAATTAACGCAATTTTTCCCATTTTTTATCAACACTCGTAGTTTTATAGTGCATAAGTATAATATTGAAAGTGACTTTCTGTAGCAAAACAGACTGAAAATGAAAATAAATAACCAATATGTGAATCACATGAATTTTCAGTATTGTAATAATATTGAAACGATATCTTTTATGCTATGGAATTTAACAAGACAGAGAAGTAAAATGCTTGAAAAATATAAAACTTTTTTAACGACTGACAGCCTTGGCAGAGCAGTCGCTCCCGTACTTCTTATACAACGGTTATTGCGACGAGCAGACTGTATAGAGATTTAGCTATATCTTGAGACTAAGCTGACTAAGACATTTCCTACCTTCTTTGTAGATAACTTTTGGATGGCGCAGCTCCGATTAGGCTTCTCCACTGATTCACTGACTTGCTAGTATTTTTTAATAAAGCTATGCCTTCTCTGATTTTCGTATCCATTTCTAGTGTTTTACGGTACCTTTCTTTCGAGACGCAGCCCACTGCGTACCTGTATGATGGATTTATGAATCAATAAAAACTTTTTTTTCGATTTCACGTTACAACGTTATAATTTTTTTAAATTCCTAGTTTGACAGTATGTACCGTCAGAACGCTCTGCATAAAAAGGCGTAATTTAGGAACATGTATTATTTAGTATGCTGGATTAAACACGCGGCCCCGCTCACGTAGAAGTAGGGGATTCGTTTCGGAACAAGAAATGCAATATTCAAAGTAATGCAACAATTACTTTGAGCAATCAATTTTTTTTTTGTCTGAAATTTTAATAAATCGTTTTATTGCATCGCTTTTTTATACCTTCGACAAAAACTAAGGAATTTACTTGGAAATTTTACTGATCCTAAAATGACCTTGAAGGTCATGGAAATTAGATATTAAAATAACTACAGTATGCTGTTAAAAATATTTGGTATAAAGTGTATTTTTACTTTTTAAACATCCTTGTTATAGATATGATTAAAAATGTTATGTTTTGAGAAAACTCAGGGATGACAAAAAATGTAACACAAATGATTAACTTGGAAACTTGCACGGGTCACGGGCCGATGGCAATACAACAAATTCAGATTTGAATTTTTTATTAAATTGGAATTTTGGAAAAAGACTGGATTTAAAATTTGGAAAATAATTTAAAGATTTGGAAATTTTCAATAAATTATGAAAATATTTGAAAATTTGATAGGAAATTTAGATTTATTGTCAAACAAGAAAATTACCAAAAAATGAAGCTCCTGATTATAAGTAGTTTTGTTGTCATTTTGTTTATAAAATCAAATAACTCCAAAACTTTGTAACTAGCAACTAAAAATATAATTATAACATGTAACATCGTGTTATTATTTTAATTTTTAAATTGATTTTATTCCAAATTTATTAGCCATACTAGATTTTTGGAGTAACAACAATTCCCCTATATTTTGAGGCGCGTTTTTTTTAGTTTTTAAACTATAACTTATTTGCTTATATTGACAAGCCAATCAACATACCCTTTAGCAGTTAGTCGCTGATCTGCATTATCAGGTCTAAGAGATAATCTGAATTCAGCTCGACTTGTGAACATTCTGTATGGTTCTGTTGTTCCCAAAGTTGTTAGATCGTCTACCATCACCCCAATATAACCTTCAGTTCGACTTATAATTAGTGGTGGTGTATTAAGAGCCTGCAAATAAAATTATACAGTTAGTATGAAAGAAGATTGACCGGAAAATATATGTTAACAGTGAAAAAATTGGAAACTAAGATATTTTTTTGAAAAATATCTACCTTGCCAAGAACAAAAACTTTTCGTGGATTTTAAAAATTCGTTCAGTTGCAGTGGATTTATAACTATTTTCGGTATTTTTAAAAATTTGTATTACGGTATGGCATAGTTACAATTAGAACAATCAGGTTAAACATTTTGAAATGAGGCAATTCTATGATAAAAAATAAAACAGCAATTAAATTTTGCAGTCAAAACATTTGCTGTATTGTTTTTTTTTTAATAATGTACCACCTCGATGCCATATTTTAAATAATAATTTTCATAAATGTATTATATACTCCAAAACTCATAAAACTTAAAACCCAGGTATTTTAAAAAAATGCTTTTTAAGAAAGTTTCAAGATATCAAAAAACCAATTTGTGGATGACCTCAAA
Organism: Acanthoscelides obtectus; assembly: GCA_963669975.1. Lineage (NCBI taxonomy): Eukaryota > Metazoa > Arthropoda > Insecta > Coleoptera > Chrysomelidae > Acanthoscelides > Acanthoscelides obtectus. The sequence goes on along the minus strand of CAVLJG010000001.1, from coordinate 8,285,382 downwards.
TATGACCTACACAATGACCTCAGATATCATTTGGAGATCAAGTTTGTGAATTCAAGTAGCAACCACAATTTTTGACAGTACTTTCGTGTGGAGCTGGAGATTCTACAACAGAGTGGATTTTTAGGCATGTCATAAATGATTCGATCAGAACGACCTATGATTGATTTCATTTATGAAAATGTGGTGCTATGTAGAATCTCGATCTCGACAATGCTATGTCGAGCAGTTTTTTTTTGGTGTTTCTGTAACTGTGTATATTTCGCTACCTCTAATGACGTTTAAAATGATCGTGAACGTCATATCTAAGGACAATTCTTATTCGAAACCTTCGAAATACGCCGTTAAAAATCGTTCCTTACATTTGCAGCCGCGTTGATTCCAGCCAAAATCCCCTGAGCTGCGGCCTCTTCGTATCCCGTCGTTCCGTTGATCTGACCTGCTAAAAACAATCCAGGAACTCTCTTCACCTCCAGTGTAGCGAACAACTCTCTCGGATCGACATAATCGTACTCTACGCCGTACCCCGGTCTCGTGATCTCCGCTTTTTCCAATCCTGGAATGCTGCGGATCAGCTGCCATTGTTGCTCTTCGGGGAGGGTACATGAGAGACCGTTCGGATAGATCAGAGGGCTGTTCAACCCTTCTGGCTCCAGCCACACTTGATGTTCTCTTCCTTTAGGCAAATGGAAATATTTTACGTCTAAGTCGTGCTTACTTTCAGTGACAGGGAACAAATCGAAGTGAATTGTTGTTCTCACAGAATACTGTCCCTCAATGGAGGCTAGTAAATCTCAAAAACTTATGTTTATCTATACATAGTTGGTATTCAATAGATTCAAAGATATTCATATGTACTAAGTAATATATCTTCCATGACGTGACGAGAAAAATTATTTGTTATTAGGTTATTTTTAGCAAAAATGCAATCTGACAGCCAGTCGGGTGATTCTCTAGTCGCAACAGTTGTCAACGTCGCATACGTAAGCACTTTATTCTGTAATCGAACGCTTCATTGTGAGTTTTATTTTTATCCTCAGTGATTTTTACGTGTATATATATATATAAAATAAAGCTTCCGCCCTTTGTTGGGAACTTCGACAAATTCAAGCAAAGAGGACTCATTATACTTTATTAATCTCTAGCTTTCAATGGACTTTGCCATCTTAATCAGGAGCTGCAATAACATTGAGAAGAAATAGCAACTGTTGTGCAAAATGATTTTAAATTAACTTACAGTATAGTATGTGAGATTGTTGCTAAATGTTATTAACGTTTAGGTTGAGGGAAACACCCAGTAACATGATTAAAGGTGGATACATGTTACAATCGTCAAAATTAATAGGTGTATAAACTACACAACAGCTGTATGTCACGAACAAATTAAAACGGATTAAAAATATTTAAAATGAAAGTTAAAATTACATCGTTCCTTTTAAATATTTTTAATCGGTTTTAATTTGTACCTGATCTACATTTGTTGTGCAGTTTATATTAATTTTGACGATTATAACATGTATCCAACTTTCACCAGGTTACTGGGTGTTACGCTCAACCTAAATGTTAAAACATTTAGCAACAATCTTATATACTACTGTAAGTTAATTTAAAATCATTTTGCACAACAGTTGCTATTTTTTCTCAATGTTATTGCAGCTCCTGATGAAGATGGCAAAGTCCATTGAAAGCTAGAGATTAATAAAGTTTAACGAGTCCTCTTTGCTAGAATTTGTCGAAGTTCCCAACAAAAGGCGGAAGCTTTATTTTCACATAACTGGTCTAGACGACAATGACCACGTCTCAAGTTATATATAAAATTATAGCCCATATTTTTGACACTGAAGGACAGGAGAGTTTGATAGCTGATTGTTATCTAAGCTGTGATTATAGCAAGGTTGATATTTAAAAGAAAAAACAAAGGTATTCGCGAATGAATATTAGCGACTTTTTACAATAATTTACCTGGAAATCTCAGAATCTTTGACTCTATACTGGGACAGTATCTAGGGCCTTTTATCTCCTCCATTACATGCCTGTTCTGGTGCATATTATCCTTCACTATTTTCTCAATTTCAAGTGTTGTCTTTGTTAAATGACAAACTAACTGATCTTTAGGCTGCAATAAGACAAAAATTATATAAGAGCTTGAAAAAAGTATGATGCTTCTTATTTCTGTACTTTCAAAGTGAGAGCAAATTCTACAGAAGATTTTGTCCTTTTGTACGGTCTGGAAAAGTTCTATTTAACATTGCAGTTATTTATTTTATATCGGAAATTAACAGAGGGAAACACAAGTCGCACGCCCATAACGATCAATATGTCATACTGACAATGACAAGCATAAATGTAGAAGGCGTGTGATGGAAATGGATCTATGAAAGTAATACTTTCAGTTTCATTTTGAGCCGCCAAAAACTGCGATTAGACCTTTACTTACATTTATCCAAACTTTATCATTCATAAACGAAAACGCCAAAGGATTTGTATCTCCTTTCTGAATTCCGCAGCCGGAAAAATCGATAGTCGAAGCATTGAGTCTAGGAGGGGTACCCGTTTTCAGTCTGCCCATTTTCAAATATAATGAACCCAATGTTTTAGCTAAGCCTATAGCAGGCTGGTCTCCAATTCTACCAGCCGGAAACACTGTAAGGCCAATATTGATCTGACCATTCAAGAAGGTACCTGTTGTTATCACCACACTTTTAGCCTTGATTTTTGTACCATCATCTGAAAATATAAAACATGTTGCAACTGATAATTCAAATATCAAACTAAGAGGATATGAGAACTGTCCATGATCTTTTACAGTATTTGATGGGATATTTTTGGAATATAGTTATATGATCATTTTTCACTCGTGTGTGAAACAAGACATATTTCAAATAAGTACACTGGAAAAAGCTCATTTTAATAAAAAAAAATGATATTTCATTGAAATAATGCCCCATTACAAATTAATAAATAGCAATCCACCAATATATCCTGTTATATGAATCATGGCATTATTTTTCCATGTCTTGTAACATGAAAAGGGTTTTACATACTTAATATAACACCTCCACATTCAAAACACTGCTGATTATTTACATTTATAGTAGGATTATTTACAATCAGATCTTCTACAGGTGCTTCAAGGACATCTAAATTGGGAGTATCATCAAATAATTCTTTTTGCATATGTTGTTTGTACAGATCTCTGTCAATTTGTGCCCTATATCCCCATACAGCAGGTCCTTTTCTTCTGTTTAAAATCTGAAAATGATGTAAACAAAACAGCATTTTTTTAACACGTTCTCTGCCTACTCAGACTGGATTTACTGTTCCCAATAGCCGAATACTTTTCTTCGCCAATCAGACTGATATTGGTATATGTAATCATTTTTAGTTATTTATATTGGTATCGAATTTAAAAAAGGTGTATATTGGTAGAGAAAAAAAATTGGCCCCGATCGGAGCCGGAGGCATTGAAACCAGGATTATTCGATCACTGCTGATGACTCCAATCGGAGCCGTCGTCATCGGCAGCGAATACTCAATAAAACCGTGTTTTTCTAGACTAAGTAAAAAAAATATATCTTTTAAAACAATGTTTCATTTAGCTGTTCATAAAATGATCTAGGAATCTAAAAAACATCTTGGTGCTTATTGTGTTTCATCAAGCCCTTTCATTTGATAACCATGACTATGACTATGAAATATGTAAATCGCCATTTTGCAGCGGCCGCCATATTGGATTCAGAATGACGTCACTTTGTTTATTACATTTCCTTCATGAACACTTCTGTGATACCCATAGCATAATGGTGACTGTGAAAAATGTAAATCGCCATTTTGTAGCGGCCGCCATATTGGATTAAGAATGACGTCACTTTATTCATCACATTTCTCTCATCAAAAAACACCCATATCATAATGGTGACTGTGAAAAATGTAAATCGCCATTTTGCCTTTTGGTTTCTTAAAAACAAAGTTGTTTTTATCAACCCTGCTCAGAAACCAGAGATGATTAAAAATAAGGAAGATGAAGAAAAATAGTGTGAAAAAACTTGGAGTACAGCGTAAGAAGTACAACTGTTAGAAAAGGCATTTGAGCATTGTTGAAAATCACTGTAATAATGTTGAATGCTGAAAAAGAATTTGGATGGGATTTAATCGGAATATTGTTTTATATTATATGGAATTAAGCAACTCAATGCGTGCGAACTTGCTCTATGCGTCTACTAAAACGAAATTTTGACATACTCGTCATGATGAGCCTATTTGCAGATGCAGGGTTATCCTTCATTTACTCGACACGCTGTAGAAATTACCTTATATTGTATTCCAGAAAGGTCGCATATTCTTCCGCATACCCCATCGAGAGCATCAGTTTCTCGCATCAAATGCCCTTTACCGATACCACCAAATGAAGGGTTGCAAGACATTTCACCAACAGTATCTTTCTTATGGGTAACAAGCAACGTTTGACACCCCATTCTCGCTGCTGCAGCACAGGCTTCGCTTCCTGCATGTCCTCCTCCAACAACAATCACATCGTACTGTTTCTCCAAATGAAAATATCTTCTGGAGGCTGAGCAATGCAGTCTCTTTGTCCACAAGTTTCTCATCATTTTGAAACGATTTATATACAAGCCTTCAACACGGTCTGAAAAACTTAGGAAAACGATGTGGCATCGATTTGGTTACGAAATTCAGGTGATCCGTGAAAACTTTCTTTTGTTTACGTTTTGCTAACCTTTAACCCAATTTCAGATTAGGGATGGGCAAAAATAACCGGTTAATTGAATAACTTCAATTAATTGTTTGACTATTTCATAATGTACAGTTAAACGGTTATAGGTTTATGAACCTTTATTTTCCGGTCAACCGTATAACCTTTAAATTTGGTTCGGTTAGCTGGTGCCAGTTATAGTTATCGATTTAATGACTGGTTAAGCTATTACCGGCTTTTTATAAATAACCGCCCATCCCTAGTCGTGATCCTAACGTGCCACGAAGTCGATGGTGCCACGTCTAAGCCGGTGCTGCCAAACCTATAAATTTCGTCTACCAACATGATACCTTATTTACCGAAAAACTCAAATTCCCACGATTTTTTAAAATACTCCAGATTGGAAGTAGGAGGGACCGGGTGCTTGAAAAAAAATTCTACCTGATGATGAGTGCTCACAAAACAACGCTTACACACCTGACCTTGATCCAAAGTTAAAATCAATACATTACGTCAGATTAAATTTGAATGCCTACCTTAACGCAAAATAGATCCTAAGCTGGCATGTATAGTTTGAATTTCCCTGGTACATTCATTTTGGTGACAGTTTTCTGTGTTGCGACATTGTCTCAAAGCTTGTCAGGTAATTACGCCAACGGCTGTTGTTTATTTTGTGGTTTATTTCCTAGGATCCAATAGTTTTGATTAATGCGGCAACCATGTGCGTCACTATTATTATTTGATGTTGTGACGTAACTGCAGCGCCTCAGTTTTTTGGTGCTGTCACTGTCAGCGGTCTGTCATAAATGTAAACAATAGTTATTTTTGTACCTAACCAAACAGGAAACCAGCCAATCAGATTCTCAGTTCTAAATGTTCGATCACAAAAAGTTGGCCTAAGAATATGGATATTCTAGAAATTGCCAGAACTTGTGCTACACATCTAAATCCGCGACAAAAATTGCGCATTTAATCGATAACTGAGCAACGACTTCGTCGTCGTGCTGTGCTCCGATGGAGGCGAAAAGTGAATCGCCACCAAGCATCTCGGACCCTTCTGGCAGCCTCTTTGAGGGCCAAGAAGATACCTCTATTTCCATGCCAAACAATGTGAGCGCCACAGATATTGACGAGGAAACAAAAACCAAACTGAAGGGAGATGCTATTGGAGATACGTTGTACAGTGAATCCTTCGTCCTCAAAACCCTGTTGCAGTTTTCAGACCTAAAATGGAGTGAGCAAGTTGAAGAGGATCTGTGCTTCTTGTGGGATATGACAGTAGAAAAAGATGTGTGTAAATACTTGTTCAACATTTCGTATCCTTCATTGGCTTGCAATGCAATCATCGAGTATAAGGAGAATAGATTCAGAGAGATAGTCATTGGTATCCTGGCCAATATATTGTGTGCTGATTGTGAGAAGACCATTGTAGAAGGTGAAATTAGTACTGTTCTTCTGGAATTAGACAATGATGATCATCTGATTTTAATCCAAGTGATGAGGTTCATCAGTGCTGTGGCAGATATTTCTGAAAAGCTACCATTAATAAATCAAGAAATCGTGAAAAAGATTAAGTTCATTTTGAATAACTCGGTAAATGCTGGGTTGTTAACTCATACCTTGGAAGCATGTGTGAATCTAACTAATGATTTCAAGATTGCTGAGGAGCTGGTTGATTTAGAATTATTTTCAGCTACTGTAACTGCATACAAAACTGTTATGGATGAGGAAGATTGCATAATTAACTTTGATTCAAAAGAGAAACAGCAAACTTGTAGATACATGTTAGAAACCGTTAAAAATATTTGTACTTACATTGATACTTTTGAAAATCAAGAGCTCTTGGTTGAAGTACAGAGGAATGCAAGTATTTATGTTAAAGAATTGGTGAAAATATTGGACTTTTACTCTTATGAAGAAAATGTATTCCCAGTGACTGATGAAATGATATATTTCATAGATATGATTAGATACACTTTAACCACATTGAATGTCAATTATATGTCTACATTGTTTTTAAATGTTTCAAAATTATTTTGTCATGTACTAAATGTTGAGGATGAGGTCCCCGAGTTGTTTGACTCTGTTTTAGAAATAGAATGTTTTCTATTATCTAGAGAATTACCAGAGATTGTATTGAAAGATTTTACATTACTGTCGAAAGATAAAGTGAAAGTCGTACTTAATTCAGTTAAGCATAATTTACACAAACATGACTATGGTGTGAATATACAAGAACTGTTATGCAAATATAAGTATTTTTAGAATTTTTAATGCATTATTATAGTTAAGATGAATATATTTATATAATAAAACATTGTTTTTTCCAATTTTTGGAAGAAGTCCCGTATTCAAAAAGTATTTTACCCTATCAAACTGGCCATTTATAAAAGTGTTCAGAGACATTAACGTTCCGCCGTATAGACGCCAGGCGACGCAAAATGTGAATAACAGCTTTTTTTGGCAAACATTGCTCCTCAAATTTTATATATCTCCATTGGTATCCCTCAATATTTTATCCAAATCTTTTTTATAACATTCTAGCAAAATAGCAGAGCTTGCAAAATTGTTCGAGGAGCTGGCAACGCCGTAATCTGGGTGACAAGAATGACAAGATCGTATGTCTATCCCGGGGTAACGACGGAGTCATTTAGTACGTGAAAGTGGCAGTTTTCCAATCTTCATTTGCATTTTTCAAGCGATGTGCAACGATTTCGAGAAAAATTTCGCTACAGATAGTCTTGTAGAGTATATTTCAATAGTTGTCTCGCGTGGCCATGTTAGCTTTACTCGGGCTCATTTTTTACATAGGTACCAATTTTTTTTACTAAAATCTGAAACAGCATGATAGATCCAAATAAATGAAATAAAAAAATCCATTTTTTATTTAAACTTACAAAAAGAAAAAACAAATGAAAACGAAAAACCTGTCACGTTTCGAACCCGGTTGAAAAACTTCATTCCTTGACGCTCAGTCATTTGCTTAGGTTAAAATATGATCTAGAACTCCGCATATAAGGAAAATATGGACCATTGCCATCTAGATAATAAGCGCGGCGAGGCAAAATATGTAGGAAATTGAAGGATAAAATATCCATTTTCCTCTCTCATAGACATATATTTGGAGTGGAATTTAAAATAGATAATTAGTGTTTGCACCCATTTTAAACCGGTTCCACACGATGTGGCGAATGCTTTACATCGTTTGACACATGGCAATTCACCACATCGTGTGGGAGAGCGCTGACGGATTACATGTGTCCACCGTTCGCCACATGGCACGTTCGGGCTCTTGTCGGTAAATTTGATCCGCGTCAAAGGACGTTACAACGTTGGAAGCAAGGTTCGTTACGCTCCCACACGAAATGTGTTGTGTTTGAGGGTTTTAGCTTAGAATCAGTATCAGCGAAAAACATTATTTACTTGTTTGCTGTGGTATGTGGGAAGTATTTTGATTTGAATACCTACTTATTCATAATAATGTATGTCCGGTAACTAACCTTTCAGGAGAATGAATTAAATTAGTATACATACAAAGCATAGGCTGCCATAACAACACTTTTTTCATATTGCTAATATTTTGTACGTTTCGCAGGTGAGTTATTGCTGGCCTAAGGATATGTATTTTAGTAAATTATAAATTATCAAGTGCTTACAGTTGTTTCATTATAATGTACTGTTGCAATGCAAGACTAGTTGAGAGATATATTGACTTGCATTTCATAACTAACGAAAATAATTAAATACACTATAACTCTAAAAGTACTTTCAGGATTTTGATGAAACCCTAGGTTACTACTTAGAAAATGACGAAAAAGCTCTGCAATATTTGAAAATCGGTACAGTGGCGGCGGAGTGATCGTCGAAAAACAAACAAAAAACGCTCAAACTTCGTTTTTCGACCTTTCTGATACTTCTGAGAGACTTAGGTGTTGGTCGCTGAAGACAGATCTGAAATTATTTTCCGGCGTTCGTAAAAATTGTTTTATCGTTCATTTTGTATAATTTTTCTTTCAGTCGTAAAGGTTGAACCTGACACCGCTATTAGATGTTGGCCTCACCATACGTCGGACGTCGGAGACTAAAAAGTTCATCCCATCGTATAGGAGATTCACTTGTTAATTGTGGTGTGTCGAACGTTGCAGACAACGTTGTACACAACGTTGTATACAACGCTGGAAGTATCGTGTGGGACCCGCATTACCGAGGAAACAAATTTTTGTTAGAGATTTTTTGTTTGTCACTAGTTTTTCCATGAGGCGATTAGTTAGTAATTTGAATCTCAGGGAAACAAACTGTATCTGTCATCTGTCACTATCGGCCTATCAAAGCTGTCATCGGTAATCGACGCACGACGGGTCGATCGCAATGGCGGTTTCAGTATTTGCGTGAATATAGTCAACAAACTTAAAATGTGATAGTGAATAAAATACCACCAGCAGAATTGAAAATAACCCATATCATATGCAATTTTCTGAACTTGTACGTCGAGTGGTGAATGAAACGCTGTTTCCGATGTGGAAGCAGTTACAGATGGGACTTCGGGCATTTTTGCTAATAGCATCGCGAGTTTGGACATGTCTCTGCTACACGCTAAAAAAACAAACTCGGGCTGTAAGTATTGATGTTTTGCACCTCTCTGATCCACTCTGCACATTTTCATTAGACCCTCTTGTATTGAGATGACATTACAAAAATATACTGAATAAGGCTATTATCATATTTTGCGTGAACGGGATACATGGACGAATCTCAAATCTGTTTTCCTAATTTTAACGATATGGATTTCTCGTCGCCACGGAAAATTTGGCAATGAATTTTGGCAGAAATCCAGTGTTTATATACCTTCTCCCAATTTTTCCCTCATCTCTAGTGTACCTAATAATCTATGCTAGGCTGGATCAAACCACATATATGCCATAACAAAAGATGTATATTGATAGTCCCTTATGATTTGTAATGGGTAGGCATTCTTAGCTGAATGTACCGTCGTTTAATATTTTCAATTTGTAAATGTGTTACGTTTGTGTTGAGAAATATTGGGACAGGACCCCAGCTAAGGTTTGATACACATGCAGTAATGGACAAAAGTATATGGACAAATATGAATATTTACCTAAATACCTCTAGAAAACTGTGAATGAAAGGAGGCTAAAAAAATATGCTGAGGAAAAAGATGGATATGTGGTTTGATGGCCAGACAAACATGAGGATTATTTTTCTGTGTTGTGTCTTTTCAAACCGATAATGCTAAATGATAATGACTTTATAATTTATTAGCGCAGATGTGCAGATATACAAAGACATTGTTTTTCACATAAACATTTCAAAAATAATGTACTATTTGACAAGACAGTTAAATATAATGGTATTTCACACATTATTGATTTTATTTGCAGATAATACAGCACCAGTCTGTGAAATACGACCTGTTTCCATTATCTCCGTTATCTAGGCATAGACTAAGTGAGTAAATGTTTCTAGATGCTTCTTTTGAGCTACTGTCATCCTTAGCTGAAATAACATATCTGAAGTCAAATTTAAGAAAAACATGTTTTACTTCAAACCCAATACACCCAGTCCCCCAGGCCTATTGAAAAAAAAAGTGTTGAATTACTTTCTAGCTATTGCTTTTTACCAGACTGACTGAAAGTGCGTTTTTTATGGTTCTTCAAATCATCTGACAAGGATTTGCAGAAAGCTAACAATATGATATACGTTTACTAAATCTTACAACTTTTCAATAATTAATTTAGGAACTTTGATACCAGTTTATCTTTCTAAAGATTATTTAAATACATTTGATATATTTTACTGTTTGTTTCTTGGACCAGGTATAGTGAAGCGTAAAGTGCTTGTATTGGACTTGGACGAGACGCTGATACACTCGCACCATGATGGCGTGGTTCGACAAACGGTGCGACCTGGCACGCCACCAGATTTTGTTCTCAAGGTCATCATTGACAGACACCCAGTCAGGTTTTTTGTGCACAAAAGGCCGCACGTTGATTTCTTCCTAGATATAGTGAGTATTTTCCACTTTTTTTAGATAGTAAATAGCATGGAACTCATATACCAGGAGAAACAACGTCAAAGCTGTTCGTGTCCGACGCTTGGAGTACCAGCAGTGCTTTGACAGGGTTGCCATGTTGGCAGATATTTACTTGTAGAATGTTTTGAGGAATATAGTGTTCTGGGAGAAAATACACTTTTCGCGGATATAAAGCGTCCCTCCGCACGGGTATTACGTATCTTGAAAAGTGACGTTTCGTCGTTTTCTTTTCACATATGTTATTTTTTTGTGACATAACGTAGCTTTTTTTACAAGATGTTAACTTAGCCCAAGCTTTTGTACACTTTTTGTGAACTCGTTTTGTAGTTGTACGTTTTGCTTAAATGTCAGCCAAACAGCGATTATAGCGAGCAAACGTGTTATGAAATATTTGTACTCTACACACTACTAGTCTGCAAGATAACATTTCATCGGTTTCTTTGATGTTTTTAGGTCTTTTACAGTACCCTTGCCGCTCTTTGAACAAAACCTACCTCTTTCCATTAACTGTGGGGGATTTTTTTTTAAAAAAGCAATTCTGAGGTATTTTTGTTCTTGATTTGAAGAAATTCTGTCCAACCCATTTGACAGATCCGCCATATAAACTCTTTCCTGATAATTTTTTGAATAATTGTATTTTCACATATGACCATCACATTGTTTTCTTATTTCTAAATTCATTTCACTAATTCAAATATTTTTCGTAGACAAAACTAAATGGCACTATTACAAAAGTAATATTTTTAGAGGAGTTTCTACTATTATTATTACTTTTCATTATCGTAAAGAGATAGAATAACAAAATTCCGAACAGCGAGCATTTTGGGCTTCTCTGTGTAGTAGGTTTTTGTGTTTTATATACCTAAAGATTTATCTTGTTTTTGATTTTATATACAGTCAATTGTTTTTTACCAATAATAGTGTTTTGTGTTTCCTAAGTTTTTGCAATGTCTAGACATATTTTTGGCAAAATTTCATATATTCAAATGGAGTTAACTACCCATTTTTTCGTAAATATCGATCCAATAATTTTCAAATGACATGTCTCAGCATTTCAACAACAGTGAATGTTATCTCAATAATATCACAAAAATAACAGATAAATATTTTAAAATTAGCAAATGAATATTCAAAAGATGAGATAAAGATATAGCCCGCTAAAACGTACTGTTGATGAACCTATCATTGTACTATAAGTGTGACCTAAAACAAAATCACCTAACATTTCCAAAACATGAAATATAAATAATATTTATCTGATTAATATATTACCTTGACATGGCATGACATCTTCTATAATAAGCCTTATCTCACTGCATGCAGATTATATTTATGTTTTTCTATATTTTCTTATCAAGTTAGCTGAACGATAAAATGATTGAGCAGGGTGCCATTGCATTTGAACAAATAAATCAGCGAAAAAATGTAAACGTAAATTATTTACGTCTGGATATGACGTAGAAATACGGTGAAGTTCTAAGAGTGGCTAGCAACAATTAATATAATCCAAAACTAAATCAGTACGTTGCTGGGAAAGTACAAAATTGGCGAATTCGGCGGCATCGGCATCGTGTATGAATGTTGGGATGATATTTTCAATACATTCGTATAGGGAATCTTACATAGTTTATCTCTTGGTGCTCGCCATCCTATGACTCGATACTGCTTCCTGTCTTGGTCTGCTGGACAATTATATGTATAAATACGAATTTCGAAACTTTTCTAAGCGCCACTTTCTTAGTTACGTAAATGCGCATCTTTGCCCCCATCAAGCAACTTTGTGTGAGTCGAATTTGAAACAACCCTCCATAAAAAATAGTAAACCTGTCCGATTCTTTTCTGCATAAAGGTATCCCAATGGTACGAATTAGTCGTATTCACAGCCAGCATGGAGATCTACGGTGCTGCGGTGGCAGACAAGCTGGACGCGGGCAGAGGCATACTGAGACGGCGGTTCTACCGACAGCACTGTACGCCGACGTTTGTGTCCTACACCAAGGACCTCTCGGCCATTTGCGATGATCTCAGCAGCGTGTTCATCTTGGACAACAGTCCGGGAGCGTATAGCGCTTATCCAGGTAAGCAGATTCGACATAAGGTCTATCCTAACCGAATGAGGAAGCATTGACCATCAAATGACGTCGAGGTCATAGTCAAGTTCTCAGATAAACTTCAACTTTGTTCTATCATAATTTTCTCTGAGATACGGATTTTTGAGAATCTAAATTGAAACTGTTTATGGTTACTGGTAGTGAAAATGATTGGATAGAATACACAAGATCAAGAAGGGCTTTAGGGCTAAGAAGTACTTTTCTCCGCATGACCTTCTCACTCTATACAAGGCCCAGATAAGGCCTAGCCTCGAGTATTGCTCACACATTTGGGGTGCTGCCGCCCCGACTACATTGTCCATGCTCGATGCTGTCCAGAGGAGGGCGGTCCGACTGATCGATGACTCTTCCCTAACAGACAGTCTCGGGACTCTTTCGCACCGGCGGGATGTCGGCGATCTAGCTCTTTTCTATCGCTACACCAACGGGCTTTGCTCCTCAGAGCTCTCTTCCATGATGCCGCCGCGCGATGTACCTGCCAGACAGACTCGCCTGACTTCGGCGTCCCATCCTAACCGTGTCAAACTTCGTACATCCAGAACTGGCCGATACGACCGCTCCTTTGTCCCGAGGGTGTCTAGATTGTGGAACAATCTACGGGAGGAAGCTTTTCCCAGTTCTACTAACCTTAGGCAGTTCAAAAATCGTATTAACAAAATTTCTTTGGGATCATCATAGCAGCCGCGGTGTTCCGGCATTTAGGCTTCTGCCTGCGCGGCTGTTTCGATATAAAAAAAAAAGAAAGCAACGTGTAGCAGTTCTACGAGATGGAAAGAAAAACTATTACAATGCCAAAATTGATGTACAGTATAGTAAAAATAATAGCAAATAGATGTACGAAATTTTGGAAAACATAGTTTTTCCTATTAAAAGAAACGCATTATCTAAAATGAATTTCGACAAATGAAAAGATAATAGCATATAGAATGAACACCCATTTCATAGAAAGTATTATTTTTTATTTCCACAGCGTTGAATGCTGAGGTCATAGAAAGTATTAACGACATTGCAAGATCAATTAACGACGAGCATTCCAACCAATTCTCCATGAGATCAGAGTATAATGCATCATTCAGTGACTTTAGAACAATAAACAAAAGATTCTCATAGCTTTATTTTGTAGAATTTGCTATTTTAAAACGTTATTTTTGTAGCACTAATGACACGGTTTCTTTTTCCTTTTTTTTTAGATAACGCGATCCCGATAAAGTCCTGGTTCAGCGACCCGACGGACACGGCGCTGCTCAACCTGCTTCCCGTGCTGGACGCGTTGCGTTTCACGGCCGACGTCCGGTCGGTGCTGTCGAGGAACCTGCACCAGCACCGGCTGTGGTAGGGCCCATCCACACCCATGCTCATCATACGATCACCAATCACCATTCGCGCGTACACATACGATCAGGTACAGAGGCGGCTTTCGTACGGGCACAAATGCATTTTACGGGTGGCTGGTTGCTTGCGGGGATTCATTATGGTGGAGAGCAATGTGTGTCATGGCATGTTTTCGCAGCTAAATTTCAGAATGAAAGATGATAACTATAGAGTAATGGAAATCATGCTTGTGAAGATGAACGAATACAAATAGATTAGGAGTCAAGCCTATATATTTACATTGCATTGTTTGTCGACAAAATTGCATAGTTTTGACTCATTTGTCTAGCAATGCCTACCAAAGGGACAATGTTGTATCAACATAATGATAATACTTACTGATCATTTGCCTTCACTAGACTTTATCCATTGCAATAACGCACTGCTAGACACTATTTATACTTCTGTATGGTTGCAAATATTATATTCAAAAAGTCCGTTTGTATTGTAGTCAATTACAACATCACATTGCTCTTTCATGCCATTTGTATTTGATGTTTTCTCGCTCAGTCACTGTTTCAAGTAAATCTTTCCTTAAATCGATTTCCCCTATCATCAAAATTGGCTGAAACTTCGACGTACTAATGCATGTTTTATACCATGAAATTTTTACCAAGAACATTTAAATATTGGTGTTTGGTTTATTTAGACAAACTATTGTCATGAAACTTTCCCCTTGTTTTGAGATTTGTAGAGGTGTTTGTGGGTTATTATTTTTTACGTAACATCTCGCCAATAATAAATACTGTGTATACGCTGTTACTCTATATTAAGAGACATTCTAACAATTTATCTTGAATACATTTCATTTATCTTGAGGCATTGAAGCTCTTGTTTGGATGAAACGCAACTTGGAGATTGGTAATAGAACCCTTTTGATAACCATCAACGTTTATCACGAGTACAACACAAGAATTAAAATTTTAAAAATAGTTCAAAAACATTCTACCACCTACTTAAAAAAGTTTTGTACATTGGAATATTTGTAAACCAAAGAAATCCTTTGTAACCTGAATCTGATTTAACATTTTTGTTACGTAAATATTTTTTTAAGGAAAACGTAAGCTTTGCAATCAATCGATAATCTTTGTAGATTTCAAAATGCATCAAGCGGCGTAACGTCAGTCGTTCCGACAATTGAACCGGTTGTTTCAAAAACCGCTCTTTATATACTAAGTGACATATAAATCCGAACACCCAGTTTAAATGGTTTTATTTTAGTAAAATTTTGTATAAGTACTTAATGAAGCATAATAAGTGAATGATAAAAATTTCAAAATGATTGCACTGCTTTAAAGCCCTTTGACCTTTAATAATGTGTGGATGCACCCTGATGTGCTACGTATTCTCCAACGCGCCTAGGCATGCTTCTGATCAGGTGGTCAATGTCCTCCTGTGGTATCTCATTCCAGGCAACCACCAACTCCTCTCGAAGTGCTTCTAGAGTCTGAGGAGGACGTTGCAAATTGAGCAATATCCTACCCATCATATCCCACACGTGCTCAATTGGGGATAAGTCGGGAGATCTAGGTGGCCATGGTAACAATGTGACATCATTATGTTGAAAGAAGTCTATTGTGACTCTTGCAACATGTGGTCGGGCATTATCTTGTTGGAAAGTTTTATCTGCCAGGGTGTCAAGATAGGGTAAAAGATGGGGTTCTAGAACTTCGTGGATATAACGCTGCGCGTTCATGTTACCTCTGATGAAGATTAAAGGTGACCTGGAACCATAAGCTATAGCACCCCAAACCATAACTCCAACAGTGTGATGAACATGTCTTTCAACAAAAAACTGTGGATTCCTCCTTTCACCACGTCGCCTTCTAACCCTGGCACGACCATCGTGCATGCCTAAACAAAATCGAGACTCGTCACTAAAGACAATACTGTTCCATTCCTGATCCCAGAGTGACCGTTGTCTGCACCACTCAAGGCGATTACGTCGGTGTTCTCGAGTTAAAGGGAGGACCCAGTGTGGCCGGTATGAAAACAAGCCAAAACTTCACATTCGTCGGTAAACACTTCGCATGTCAATAGGTCTTCCGTGTTCTGCAAACCATTCATTTGCAATGGACCTGGTAGTGGAGAAACGGTCCCTAAAGGCCAATAATCTTAGGCGGCGATCTTCACGGTCTGTTGTTCTACGGCGGCGTCCAGTGCCCCTTGCTCTTTGCGTACGGCCTTCTCGAAGCCATGCCTGACAACACCTAACCACAGTGTCTACACTTCTTTGCACTCTAACTGCAATTGCCCGAAAAGAAAGTCCAGCTTCCCGAAGTCCCGCTATACGGCCCCTATCAAACTCACCAAGTTGACGAAATCGTACAGGTCTCCGTACTCTAGGCATCGTAACCGATCGTAAAGGATGTCAAGAACCAATATCCGCCAACGTTGATTCCTTACTGCGGCTGAAATATTCATTTTTAGACCGTCAGTGAATTAAAAAAAAAACAGTATAAAAACCGGAATGTCCAACTGATAAGGCTGAAAAATTTTTCACTTGCTATTTACAGTAAGATAAATACATTCACCAATTTTTATTAAAATAAAACCATTTAAACTGGGTGTTTGGATTTATATGTCACTTAGTATATTTTTCTCAACATGCTTGTCCGCGGAAAATACTTCCTTTAAATATAGATGCATACTGTAAATATATACCACTTAGGTATTTACGTTCCTTCCTCTTCAAATAACACCTAAAGACTATACTAAGCTCAAAGAAGTCCTAATTTATTTGTGAATGGCACAATTTTTATTGTTTCCTTCCTCAGATTGTGTGACTATGAGGTTTTTGAAATAACATATTGAATTGTAGGACGCTTTTAAGGCCTTGATTTTCACAATTTCCTACTATTCCTTGTCAGCGCTCTATTTTGAGGTTATGTCACAAATATCAAAATGTTGGTGCTTTTGATTTACATAATCTGTTTTATCATTCTGCAATTTCCTACTAATCAAAAAAAAACATAACAATAGGAGAGCCCTGACACGGAACAGTAGAAATCTATATCAAATTGAAAATCAAGGCAGGAACGACTGACGATGCGGCCTTAAGAAATTTCAGGCTGTTAAAACTTGATTTTTATCATCTGTTTTTTGAGAGAACATAACCTAACCTCATCTAAAAATATCCCAGCCTTTCCCAAGGAGGGAAAAGACTATGCAAATCTATAGGAAATGTCTGACGATACGACCCTAAAAAAAATTAAGTGTGCCTTTGAAAAGCTACCTGTGCTATTGAGTTATCCGAATGTTCGAGCACTCTTGTCATACCTATTTCAGCATAAAGATATACAAATAAACTTGCCCTGGAACTGACCTTGTAAGGATCATCGTCACGATCCACATGATACCGCCCCACACCTTCCTACAAGGTTTTGTACGAAATATCTCTTTAGTGTACCGATTCTCCGAGTTTTTGGTCTAAGAACTAGTCACCATATTCATCATTTTTGCAAGTTTTTATCCGGCTATTTCTCAAAAACTAATCATACGATTGCTTTGATGACATGGGCACTTTTGATCGGCAAGGCATACTGAATTTTTAGACAAATCGATTGAGATCCATTTTCCATGTTTTATGATGTCTGGATTAGTAAAATCGGGCCTAAAGGGTCTACAGGATTATTATTTTTTTATTCTACATGCATACGACAGTTTGGTATGTTATTCTGGGAAACAACGTATTATTTGGAAAAGATACAACCACATAAATGAACAGCGTATCCACAGTACCGCTTGCAATCAATTGTTGACGAGATGTTGTATGACAGTTTCAGCCAATTAGAGAGCGGGTAGCACCGCGCAGACACACATAAGTGCCACCTTTGACGCCAAGCCAATGCCAAGTCGCCTCTGCATCACGATCTACGTGCACTCGTAGTAGGTAAGTGCTGGTGACGGCTTTGACGCGGGCTTGTTTCAGCGCGCCCCAAATGCCTGCCGTCGCCATGACGGCCATTCCGACCGCCGCACCGACGTCCGAGCTGGACGCCTCGTCGATAGTGACGCAAGTGGCGCCACCCGGCGTCATCTCTGCTGTATCCGGTGGCCCGAAGGAACCGCCTCAGCGTAGACCGCGCTCCAGGATCCCGCAACGTACTTGCAACGACTGAGGCAGGAGACAGCCGCCCCTTGCCGGGGGCGGCGGGAAGAGAACTGCCGCGGCTTAGACAGCAGGGACGAAGGTAAAGCGTGTGGATTAAGAGGTTGGAAGAAATTCGATTCCAAGCATACCTTTCTCTTTTGTTACTAAAGTATGACGTACAGGTTTTCGAGAGTAACTTCTGTTTTCATAAAGTTCTGCGAGGTCTGTAAATTAAGTGAATACAATTTTATATTGTCACACTCAAAATAACTCCCTTCTGAAGCCTCACAGCACTCCTCATGGCAGTGTATGAACTCGGATACTGCAATAGCCGTTTGAACGTTTTCGACTGTCCCTTGAGGTGATTTTACAACTTCGGGAAGAGAAAAAACTCACAAGGGTAGGGGATATTTTCGTTAAGGCAGATGATAACTATTTAAAGTGGTACGCGCCCAGTGTGCTCTTTTTTGAGTAATTTGAACATTGTTGGCGTGTATCGTGTATGGCTGATATTCCTCTATTTACAGGTTACGTATTTATGGTTGCGAGTGTCACTGCGATTCCTTAGGATTTAGTCATATTTAAACTCAACCGTCTAATTTCACTCCAAACTCACAACTGTCGCAGATTCCATCCTTTGTTCGCTACTGGAAACAATCTAAAACAATGTCAATGCAGGGCGCCCCTTACTAATCAGTGCTTCATTATGAGTGACTTTTTGGAAATAAAATTATTTTTTAATCATGTGACTTGTTGAAAATGTTTTTTTCTTAACAAAAACAATTGTACAATTCATTTGATCCTTCGTCGCTAATTTTGGATTTTCAGGTTGCTAAGAAAAGCCTAAGTGATACTAGTTTTTTGAAGTTACAAGGCGTGTATGGTGTTGAGTCTTATTTTTTATACAGAAAATGTATCTATATAAAAGTAACCTGTAACGTGGAATATACCACTTCAAAAATCTATTTAGCTGTTCTATTGTGTATAAAAAAATCTTGATTTAAATAAAATGTTTGAGTTTCCAACTGATCGGTATGTCTCCTCAATGAACTATGGCAGATGTCTGATGTAGGCACTAAAGTTTTAGAATAACCTTACAGATCTTTTAATTCGTTTCCTTGATGTATCTCCTGAAACTATGTGGCTTTTATGTTCATAGGATTCCGTTATCTGACCGAATCGAAACCACAATATATTTTTTAATTTCAGTTTATTGTACGATGTTTCGACCACCACTGTGATTTTTTTCAAGTGTAATTATGAAGCTTGCTATAGTCGAAAATATAACTGGTATCTTTCACAAATCTGAAAGAATTATTCCGACAACGCGCGTCGTTTCTGTCGTGACGTCACACGACATAAGTTCGGATTCTGGGACTGTCCTTGCATATCGCATTCATCCTTAGCGCTAAAACTGACCAGTCTCAATATATTGTTTGTATCTTACTGTGCGATATTATATATCAATATAAGGAGGTTTTCTGCGTGTTTCAACAGTTCTAAAATATGGCCAAAATTGTTCACTAAGTTTAAAAAAAAAACATATACGTTTTCCTGATCGCTGAAAACGAATATGATATATTTTTCTCGTAGATCAAAATAGCGGATTTAATTTCATCAATCAGTTACAACCAAATTACAGTTTTTTATGTTTTCAAAGTATAATTTATGCTTTATTGTACTTACTTGCATTCAGTGTCAGCCAAAATTGACATATTTGACAAACATGCTACTAGTCGAAAGAGAGCGGACCATGGGCTTTTTATTTTCTTTTTTAATTCACTAATTAGGGAAAAATTGTTACATATTGTTGACGTATCGGTTGGGCAGTAATATAAGTATACACTATACATACCTTCGTCTCCGCAATCCATTTTAGCACATTTTTTTATTTTAAACGTGACACTATTTGATTATATAAATACATACAATATTCACATTGTCTATCACTCGTCAAATCTATCCCCGTTCTCGTTCATACCAATATTTATTTTCATCCTTGTTACCATATGAAATACGTATCGACTAACATCAAAACGATATTTACAGCAGTACAATGATATTTCCGAAAGATACAATTTTCTCATCCATTACTTGTAATTCTTCTATTTTTCGGCACAGATAAACATGGCTTTTTGGAACCGATATTTGTACATCTACGTGCAATACAGAATTTGTAAGTCTGTGGTCTGATCAATGTTTTATTCGTTCACCATAAATTGTAAATACCGACCAGGGCACCGTTTGTACACGACGGACGCATCGTTTTGTGGTAGCGATGGAAGCTGGTGTCATGTGACGTCATCACTCAGCGTCGCGTCATTTTTTAAGATATTAAATTTTATTTTCAATGCTTGGATTATCATTTTATGTATGGTTCAGAAAATAGGAAACTTCCTCACGATCGATTGTCGGTGGTCGAAACGTCATACGATAAACTGAAATCTAAGTATATATGATTCGGCCACACTGGTTCCTATTTTGTTTCCTATTTATTTATTAATTCAACGTACTGTAAAAATAATTCGTACATATAAATATGTAAATATTAATTTAGATGAGGGTAATGTTTTCCAGAACCAAAGACGGATAACTTTATTGTACTTTTTATTATTTTGCCCAAATTGTTTCATCTTTGATACCAACAAAATTTCGTTTTTGTTCCTCGTGAACTGTTAAGATAGGATAAGTAACGTTTTTAGCATGTAATATCTTATCGTAAGGGTTTTCAAGGTACGTTTTCTGCATCAGAAAGTGTACTCTGTAAAAAGGACCGGGCACAAAACATACGGAAAATGGAAACAAGTCGATTTGTCTAACGATTCAGTATGATATATTTTTTGCTTTCCTGACTAAAAATATCCATGGGGGATTAGTTTCTAAGAAATAGGCACGAGTTGCTCGAGAATTCGATAACCCAATAGGTCAGATTGTTTTTGAAGGACTCAGAAACGTAGCTTATGATTTTTGCAAGGTCAAACCAAGGTCATGTTGATTTTGAAGGTGAAAGGAAAAGGGCACATGTGCAAACATTGCTTTAGGTTGAAACTTATTCATCTCCTTGCACATTCATGCCCTATTTCACTGAATTCTCGAGCAATTCCTGTCCAGCATGAACATATGAAAATCAACTGACCTTGTAGGGATCATGGCCGCGATTAACATGACACCTGCCTATTAACAATATATTTCTGTTGTGTATTGACTTTCCAAGTTCATTGTTTTTGCAAATCAGGCAAACCTTATCCATCTATTTCTCAAAAAATAATCATAGGATTGTTTTGGACACTTTCCTTCAAGAAGCCAAATATCATACTGAATTTTTAGTCAAATCGACTGGGACCCATTTTCCATATGTTTTATGCTTATATCCAGAACAAATTGATTTTTACGAATATTTTGCCTGAAATACGAGCAAAGCTAAAACCAAGTTGAGAGTAAATGTTCGATACTTTTCAATCTTGTCAGTACAATTCCATATATAAGCAGTTATAATTTAAAAAAAACTGATGCGCATAGCCACGTTTTAAGTTGGTGCATCTTTAGCCAGTTTAAAAATCGTGAGATTCTTTAGTCAAGTAATATTACTACTTATAGCAGATCTGATGTATATAATGTTGTATTCATGAAACATCCAAGTGGACGTATAATAAATTAAATTCATATAGCTTATTATTTACTGCATCAGAATACTAAAAGCTGCTTTTTTATCAACGCCTTGTTCTTTTCAAATGGATTAATCTAAAAATATGCATTGTCCAATTTTATTTGAATATTCGTCTTCCTAAGTTTATGAAGTAAGAATGCTTCTGTTTATCGAATGTTTTAAATAACAGACGTTCTGTGAATACATAAATCAGAACAAAGCGCTACTTAAGCGGTCACTGACACTACGTTCATACGTCCACGTATAAACGCTGCGAAATGAATAACATATACAGTGTGTCCCAACCGTGAGACGACGCTGTATTACTCATTAACAAACACTATTCAAAGAAAAATATATATGGTAACTCGTAACGAACTGATATTAAAAAAAACTCATGGTAATGGAGACTCGATAGTGCAAAAATATACAAGGTGTTTCATTTAATGTTTTTGCGAAAAAGTACCTTTTTCGGTTTTGACCGCTGTGTATTGATCGTTCAGAAAATTCGAAATAATTAGGCTAAAATTGAGGAAAGGAAAAAAAAATTTCGACACAAAATTCAACATAGCATATATGAAGGCTGTCAAACTTTGATGTTTTTATATAAAATAGCCATCAAATTCAACAACTAATAACCAAAACCCATAAATATGTTACATCATTTTTGTTCCTCTAAAAGGACCTATCCGAATTTATAATAAAAAGTAGGGCATTCCATTTTAGAAAAATTAACTTTGATATGTGATATATAATGACCCATAACTTGTTTTCTTTGATTAGTTTTTGTTTAGGACCAACTTCGACCTGTATATTAGTTAAAACGGTTCAACACTAAACCATATTAGTAATACTTTTTAATCGGAAGAATCGTTTAGCATGTGAACTCTATGGGAAGGTGAGTCTGGTGAGGTGTTCGTATTGTCACCCTGTGAGGCTTTACATGCGCCACCTCGCTAGCTTGCAAACAGACAGTACGCAAAATCAGAAATGTCGTATTCATTTCTTATAATAACTAGTTCGGACTAGAGAAAGCATTCCCGCTCTAGGGTCGGCCCACCTCGGGGTCATCTCTTGCCATTCTTCCCTGCGTGAATACCAGCTGTGCT
The DNA here is from genome assembly GCA_963669975.1 of Acanthoscelides obtectus. Lineage (NCBI taxonomy): Eukaryota > Metazoa > Arthropoda > Insecta > Coleoptera > Chrysomelidae > Acanthoscelides > Acanthoscelides obtectus. The sequence goes on along the minus strand of CAVLJG010000001.1, from coordinate 8,262,292 downwards.
TTACAGTGCCAGCTAGAATAAAGTACCGTTTTTCATAATTTAATATTGTTTATTCGTCAGTACTTCCGTGTTTTACCATAGTCAGCTCTTTGCAGCGTCAAGCACAATTGTGACAGGAGAAACGCATGTCAGTGATCGTTTTGAGGTACGCAACCATTCTGTTTGTAATAGTTTTTGGTTCAAAAAAATGATCGCTGGTAAATTAAATGTAAATCCAAGTTTGTAGATAGCTAAGGCCGTACTTTTGCTAGAAACTTTTGTATATATTTAGGAGTACGTTGTGACATAATTTATAAATATAAGAAGTTGGTAGTTCAACTTGGAACAAGAAGTACCTAAACGACCTTTTACAATAATGTAAATTTTACTTAGCATTAAATAAAATTTCATTAAAAATTGCGTTTTATTGAAACCTGTAGACAGTTTTAATGGTTGCAGGAATTAATGTATATTATAATAATTAGTGATGTCTTCAAACAACAATAATTGATAAACCTTTTTATTTTCAGAACCCAGAATATGCCAGCACAATCACTGAAATGACTTTAATTTTCAAATATGTTGCATCTATATAAAATATACAAATATAAAAATATACACTTCACTAAACGTTGGTAACTTGAAACGTTAATTGGATTAATATAAAACATAATGACCCTCAAAATTCTATTTAAAATCACTATTCTTTCTCATTATCATCTTTGATGCTTTTCCGACTGTGGCAAGACTCTGAGTCACAATCCTTGGAAGATCTGTAACAAAAAAAATCATATTTAGATTATGAAAGTTTATCGACATCCATTGTACCCATTAAATTGAAAAAAAGAGAAAATGTAACGTCCGAACGGGGACATGACTTTTAGGGCAATTTCAAAGTCAAATAAAGACATCGAAAAGGTGACCTTGATTATGAATCTCCAAGGTCAAGTCAACATTTTCAAAAAAATAACTAATTTTTATACTGGAAATAAATGAAGCATGAAATTTACTTTAAGCTTGGCTCGACCTTGACTTTAAGGTCAGTGCTACATTCGAACATAAAATGTATGTATATAAAAATGAGATGTCTGCTTTGGAGATTTTGACTTGACCTTAAAGGTCAAGGTCGAATATAAGATCACCATTGGGTCATCCCACAACTGTGCCGTTGCATTTTTGCTAAAGTAAATTGTTTTACCCTGGAAATAGATAAAGCATGAAATTTTACGACAGAATATGACCTTGACCTTAAAGGTTAAGCTTCGCTCCACCTTGACTGTGAGGTCAGTGTTACATTCGAACGTAAAATTTCCTGTATATAAAATGAGAGGTTTGCTTTAGAGGTTTCGACTTCATCTAGAAGGTCATGGTCAAGGTCGACCATAAGGTCACCTTTGGGTCATCCCACAACTGTGCTGTTGCATTTTTGCTAAATTGTTTTTGATGCCTTGATTTGACCTTGAAATGGCCCAGTAGGCAAAGGTCAATGTCAAAGCCAGTGTGATATCCATACGTGAAAAATTACTCCTTTTCAATTCGGTTCCATTTGACTTGAAATGTCCTTGAAGGTCACAGTTATCGCCACCATCATTTTGACCCTCAAAACCATACAACTTTTGTCTGAAAGTTTTTTATAGAATGCGCAGCTTTCGGAATATTTATTAGGAAACAGTGAAATGTGACACAATTTATAGAACTATTTTTTTTTATTTCACTAAATTTGATGTGATTAGATGTATACCTGTTGGAAATAAATGTCATATCACTTACATAATTTCTAAGCTTGATTCACTAGTTTTCATGCCATGCTCATGTTCAGAAGATCCTGATCCAGAACCTAGTTCTTCCAAGTCTTCTTTTCTCTCTTCACCGTCATGTTCATCCTGGGTCAAGCTGGACATCTGCCAAGCAGGTATGGAAGGCGGTACCACAGGAGAATTTGCTACCGATGGAAACTGTTTTCTGTAAAATATAATCAATATATAAATACACAGATTTCCAAGCAAGTGAACCGTCTTATTAAAGAAACATTTAAAAATATAACTGTCAAATGCCTCAAGTAAGTGTGTCAAATGGTTAGGAGAAATACGCCAAATCTTTAATATCACATATATCAGGCACATAAAACTAGACGGACGGTTCAAAAATCCAGGACTACATTTTTTTCACGTTTCTGTTTTTTATCAAAAGCAACACTATAGGCTGAATATTGAAATGTATCAAGGGAAAAGGTCTATTTATTAAGATATCCATAAAAAATGTCAAAAATAAACTAAACTGCAATTAACCAACAATATTACTCCTATCATTTTTTTAAATCCTAATCACAGAATGAATGAACAGAAATATGCAATATATAGGATTTAAAAAATATAGTAAACTGGCCCACGCAACCCATGTGATAACACAAACATAAACATTTCAAACAACCTAATCTGATATTAAATAATATACCTCAGAATATCAACAGTAAGTTATCAATACCAATTAATAAGCTGCTAACAGTAATTAGTAATATAATTTTCAAAAAACTAAATAGCTTATAATGATCATAATTACTAATGTGTAAATTCCTCGAGTGCAAGGTTGAGCTGATGTATGCTATGTTTGCAACAACTGACAATTTATTCAAAAATAAGCTGGATAGGGAACTGGGAGACAGGGCAGCACGTTTTGTGGATAATCCAGCATAAAAGTCATCACACAACAGTGTCATCAGATTTTCTGTCCACAGTTGCAGTGCTAATAATTATAACCACAGCATCTAAGCCATGACCACACAAATTCCACCACATAACACTGTCTTATATAACTCGTATACTAACCTTCCTAACAACAAGCCCTTAACCGTCGATACCTCAGACTTTAATTCTGCTAACTGTCTAGCTGTGCTTTCACTATTCAGTCTATCCACCTCTACCTTGACACTCTGTAAGTCATCTTTGATTTCACCAACAGAGGACTTCACATTCTTATCTAGTTCCTCAATAGTTTCTTCTACGGATTTTTTCTTTTTACCAAATAGGAATGGGGCTATGTACTTCTGAATCATTGAAGAAGAAAATGAGATGTTTAGCATGTATAAAACATATAAGATGGTAGTCTGTATTGATGAAAAGCACTTCTTGGAATATATGTTGTTAAAAAATATTTATTTTAATTTAAAAAGAATGTAGACAAACATTGCTACTTCTTGATATTATTGAATTGCAATATTTTGCTCTGCAAAATACAAGGTGTTTTCAAAGTTGAGTCATTTATTTTAACTGCTTGTAAAAGAACAGAAACAGAGTTGATGTACCAAAAATCACCTTTATAAAAGTTGCATAATAAAAGAAATGGTAAAATATAAAAAATTTTAAAAAGCAAGATTGTTATTACACAGATTTTTTTATATTCTTGACCACTGCTGTGTAAAATCTTAGCATTTTTTGTTTGTAGTTTCAATGTCTTTATTCGATTTGTAGTGTAAAACATCAGGAATAATAATATATAAAATCAATAGTAATAGACCTAATTTGCTGCCCTGTGGCACATCTACCAAAATGTTTTTAATGCCTTCAGTTCCTTGACTTCTATTAATTAAATAATTTGGCAAGGATATAAAAAAGAAAAACAATGATATTAATTTATTGTTGCATTAGATAAAAAAATGTTCATTGCCAAAGAGACTATTGTAAAACTTTGAATATTACATTGCTTTCTCTGAAACTAATCTTAACACTAATGCTAAATGAATAACTTTACACTACCTCTATACAAACGTCTAGTTTTTATTATAAAATAAATCTGGAGACTTTTTAGAAAAATATCTAAGCTTTTGTCTGGCATTGGTAAGTTAGGTGATGGCCGCCCTAGGTAGGTCCATACCTTTTGAATTTATTTGATTTTAAGGGTTGTGCATACCTGGTAAAATTTCTGGATTACATACGCTACGATGCTTAGTATCGCTATATTATGCAATATCTCCCTAACTCTATCAAACCAACTCAGTTGCATCTGACCATACATTGGATGGTTGCAAACTGTACCCATCGATGGTGGTAAAGATGGAGGAAGTCGTCTCTGTTGCTCTTCATGTCTTGTGTATGCTCCTGATTTATCACAGGCTATTTGGATTTCGTTATCAGTCAGACCTTTGCGCCTCAGAAAGTTCTGTTTTTGGGCTAGAGGCGTATTGATAACATTGGGATTCTCTAAAAATTTGATTGCAGTTTGGACCTGGAAAATATACTAATTACAAAGAGGGAGTTCTAACGTGAAAACGTTACCATTTCTTCTCGTACTGCGCCCTCGGGTTGTTGGGCAACGGGAGTTTCTACTGCTGCAGCCATGATCGCAGAGATTCAGTAAATTATACCTAATTCGATAGTTAAAGATTGATAAAAAAAATCATGATTATTGAACATTTAACCTGACATTTGAATCCCAGAACAAATTTTGAACTTTAGCATTTCAAGGATGCTCTATATCCTATATCATAAAACATATACGGAAACGGAAAGATGACTTTTTGTCCCTAGTTTTTTTTTGCAGAGCACTACTCAGAACAATTAGACAAATGACATAATTATGACATTTGCCGTCATATTCTTACAGTGACATAAGGTGGATTCTTTAATTCACCGGTTGATTCCACCACTGATGCTTATGGTTGACACTGTTGACAGCTTTGTATGGTGATGGCAGCAACCGGTTGAATTGAAAGGACAGATGTCTGGTCCACCGGTGGCACCGGTTGCTCAACCGGTGAATTAAAAAATACACCAATACGGTGGTGCTATTGTGGTTGCCTAGCTCCTCATATCAACCACCTACATAAATAATATTAACATCACAAAACATACTCATCAAAATAACACGTCCTTAACTTAATACGTGGTATTTTGCCATTTCTGCGATCCGGATAGATATGAACAAAACAGTTCATTTGCTAGTAAAAAACAACAGTTCAAAACATAACATTAATGATAGAATTGTCTTAAATGGCGGTATAGATTCTGATATATTGCAATCCCAATGTTAATCGGAACAAGCGCCATCTGTTGTTAAGTAGTAGATGTCGTACTGCGCGTAGATCTGTCAGGACGATAGATGGCACCATTAAACGCCCTTAGATAAATATGTACGTAGTCGTGCCATAAGTTCTGTCCCATGATAAAAATGAAACAAGATAAGATATATTTATATGAAAGATATTATTTATTCGACAACATTTTTAGAATTCATAATCAAACAGTTTTATTCAAAATGTCCCCCCTTGGCCTTCACACACTGCTTCAATCTCGCGGGCCACTCATCTATCACTGCACGCACAGCTTCCAAAGGAATAGCTGCCGCTGATCGGATCAAATCCGCTTTCAGGGACTCGATATTACGGTGGGCTTTGGAGCAGGCCAACTGCTCTAGCAGGTCCCACAACTTGTAGTCTAAAGGATTGAGGTCCGGACTCCCTGAGGGCCAATCTTCCGCAGCAATGAACTCTGGCACATTGCTTTCCAGCCAGCGCTGCGTACTCTTAGCCTTGTGAGCGGGGGCGGAATCCTGCTGGTAGACCCAGTGTTGGTTGGCAAACAATGTACCACTTAAAGGCTTGACGATAGGATCCAGTATGTCGCTCTGATAGTTTGCCGCTTTTGTTTTCACGCCCTGTTTACAGAAATGGAGCTGAGTGACCCCTTCGTAGGACACCCCCCACCAAACCATGACTGACGCAGGGTGGTGGCCTCTCTCAACTCTCGGAATGATCTCCGAAGCTTCCTGTGAACTCCTTGCATACACTTTGTCATTTTGTCGGTTGAATTTTTCTTCTATGGTGAAGATTTTCTCATCCGTGAACAAAATCTTTCGGAATCCCCCAGCTGCGTACCTCTCCAAGAGCTTCTTGGATCTTGTCGCCCTGATGTGTCGCAAGGTGGCCGTAAGTCGCTGGCCCGTACGTCTCCGGTAAGCCCCTCGCCCTAGGTCTTGTTTAATGATGCGCGACATCGTCCGGACAGGAATCTTCATTTCCCTGGATAGGATCTTCTGCTTCCGGAGTGGATTCCTTTGAATCCTAGCTTTTACGGCTTTGATGGCTGCTGGAGTCCTTACTTGACGAGGTCTTCCGCTTCTTGGCCTGTCATCAACAGAGGACGTCTCATTGTACCGCTGAATGGTCCTAGACACAAATTTACGCGATATTTGAAGGCCGCGTAAGAGTTCAAAAATCTGACTAGCACTGTGATTAATTACACTTATGTAAAGCTATCACTGCAATACGGTTCTCTGCCTTGCCCCACTCCATCGTTATGCTTCGAGAGATCAATACAAACTGAGGTATATGTAATTACCCGAAAAGCGCTTAATCAACTGACACCACAATGTAAACAATCGGACAAGTATTAACAGGTCTACACTTGTTTGAAAACGAGGGACAGAACTTATGGCATGACTACGTATACTGGTGCTTACATTAACGCTGTCACTCCGTGTCATGGAATTTATGATATTAACATTACCACCTATCGATATGTGCAAACGAATGTGAGCAACTATTTTGATTACTAGCACTTTTGACGTTAATTGAAATAAACTGTACCTTCGAGCCATCTGTTGTCGACAAGTTTAAGTCCTACTGAGTGTCTATTCCTACAGACAATAGATGACACCATTAAACGCCCTCAGATAAATATGTATACTAGAGCTTACAATAACACCATAACGCTGTGTCGTTGAATTTTTGATATTCACAATAATTGATATTTAAAACCATCCATATGCTGAAATAAATGTAAGTATTGACTTTTGTTAATAGCATTTTCGGTGTTATTTGGATCAAACTGTAACTTCGCGCCATCTGTTGTCGACAAGTTTAAGTCCTACTGTGTGTCTATACCTACAGACAATAGATGACACCATTAAACGCCCTTAGATAAATATGTATACTAGTGCTTACAATAACACCATAATGCTGTGTCGTTGAATTTTTGATATTCACAATAATTGATATTTAAAACCATCCATATGCTGAAATAAATGTAAGTATTGACTTTGGTCAATAGCATTCTCTGTGTTATTTGGATCAAACTGTAACTTCGCGCCATCTGTTTGTCGACAAGTTACTATCGCACTGTGTATTGATATATCTAGCTAATAGAGGGCAATAATCAATGATTTTAGATAAATGTGTATAGTAGTGTTGGCTAATAGATGGCGCTAGTAAATGCTTTTAGACAAATATGTATACTAGTGCTCACAATAACACCATCACCCCGCCGTGCCCTGGAATTTTTGAGATAAAACTTACCTGACGCCATTTTTTTTGAACAAGAAGCGATTATGTTTATGCCATGACGTTTTATTTTTAAGTGTAAGCTAGAAAATATATCCTCTGACTTTCTATATAAAGAATTTATTGGTTGCTGGTATAATAAAATATTCATTAATTTGTACAAAAGAGGGTAAATTATGTATTTTGTAATTATATATATATTATTGTAAATTTTATAATCGCACTCATCAGAACCAGACGTTACCTAGCAACACCGATTGCTTGCGAAATATTTGTAAATCCATCTTTAGCCAACAGTTCAGCCAGTTCCCTCTTAACTCTTGTAACAACAGGCGGTCCGTCGTATGCCAAAGACGTGTAAAGCTGCAGCAATGATGCGCCAGCTTTGATCTTTTCATATGCGTCTTCCCCAGAAGAAATGCCTCCGACCCCTGAAAAGCAAATATGTAGGTATATTCAACTTCTATTCTTATTAAAGGTTTCCGAATAGGGACGGCCGAGGTTGACTGTTCGAATGGAATAAAACAAGCTGTATGAGATGTATAATCAAATTTTGGTTTCATTCAGAAGGTACAGCGCACAAAAGAAGAGAAAAGTAAAAATAAACTTCCCAACGCTGTACGTTTGCGCGCGTGATTCTAGGAGAAATCTGGCAACACCGCCATGTTTGTCGGCTCCCCTACCATCGATCCCAACAAGAAGGGCCTATTTGCGATGCTCATACTGGAAACTCTGATTACACTGATTAACCAAGCTGAATATCATGACACGCAGCTAATGACCCGGTATAATCGCAAGAGCTACAATAGTCGTGCTATTTCGGCATAATACGAGTATATTTCTGTTGCCACCTCTAACACAATTTGTTTCATGCCGAACCAGCATGGACTCGTCGTTATTTTTTACGTAATAAGAGTACCAAACGTTTTGTAGCGAGATGTGCTCACCGATGATCGGCAATCCATCGGTCAGCTCGCTCATATCCCTGATCATTTCCGTGGACAAATCTTTCAACGGCTGTCCGCTCAATCCGCCGGTTTCGTTCTTGTTCTTCTCGTCTTTCAGCGTTTCCGGCCTTGTGACGGTCGTGTTGCAGACTATCAGCCCGTCCACCCTGCACTCTCTTCGTTTCAACACATCGGCGATATCCGTCATTTCTTGACGGCTGAGGTCGGGCGCAAGTTTGAGCAGCAACGGTGGCTTTTTCGATACCGGCAGGTTGTCTCTGGCTTCGATTAAGGCCTTTAACAGTTTGCTCAAGTTCTCTTTGTGTTGGAGGTCCCTCAGATTAGGCGTGTTGGGGCTGAAACGATCGATCATATGACGTATCTATCTAGTTGTGATGCAAAACATGTGTTAAAAATTATCATTATCAGTACTAAGTTAGTCGAACTTTATTATAAACTCAAGTAGCTTCACAACGATTGAAGATATGTAAATTTATTATGCAAAAGTTACTAAACATTCCATGAAAAATCTGGAAATTATAAAATGGGGGTGTCCATTTAAAGTGTAACGCAATATTTTATTTTTAGATCACCCGGTATTGTACAGCTATAGCTCTAGTCCCCCCTAGAAATCAAAATTGTCGTGACCAAAATATACCAGGAAGCACATACTCACCTACTGATATTAATGACTAAATAGTCAGAAAGAGGCCCGAATTTCTGAATCCCCTCCACATAATCCTTAATTGCATCAGGCGATGTTTTGTTTTTTCCCAAATTAACTCCAATAATTGGGATTTCCTCATTAGCATCTCGTACATTCGCAATTCTTTGTAGTACGGCAATATGACCTTCACTATTAAAACCATACCTATAAGAAATAAACAAAGTATATTTAGGGATCTCAAGGCTAGACGTTAAATTAGATGCGCATATATATCCAATAACCAGAGATATTGTCCAAGCTAGATTTGTTTTTAACAAATGAATATTTACATTAATATTTATGATTCGCAATGAGATAATAATAGCAAAAAGAATTCACAAATATTGACAAGAAGGAAAATGGAATGAATGGTGATAGATCCAATATGGCATTAACAAGAAATTGTAATCCTGTGATATCTTGACTTTTATGAACAATGATAGATATACACTTAATGTACACCAACAGATTAAGTATGTCATTGAACCTGCTAACAATACACATTAACTGATATAATTACATATTTGAATAACTCATTAGTAGGAGACACAAAGTTCTTCTATGATGTGTTACTATTTTAAATCTAGATTACTTTGTAAAGAACGTTATATACTAACTTTAAAATGCTCGAAACAATCTGCATGTTTCCTGGGAAAAAGGATTTTTATATATATTGAGATGTGAGTTGTAAATAAATGAATTTGGTTCAAAACTCTCGAACTTGATCTTTACCTATTAATAACTGCTTGGTCATCTTTCAGTCTGAATACTCTGGGTTTTTCATTTCCTTGTTGTGCTAGGGGTGTTACAGATCCAACTTCAACAAAGCCAAACCCAATATCTTTCAATCCCAATATGGCTTTGCCATCCTTGTCAAACCCTGCAGCAATTCCAATTGGATTTGAGAATTCTTTTCCAAAAACCTTTAATTTCTGGAATGGACAAGATATGTTGTGTAATCCCAAAAAGATCTTAGTTGGTAAAACTGATTACAACTAAACAGCCCTGTAGCATCTACTTGGACTCCTGGAAATGATTTGAAACTTCTTTGTTTTCTGCTCCTAGCTCAAAGGAAGATTTTAGCATAGTTATGCATGAAAAAAAAACTGGATTTTACACATATTTTTTTTCAGGATAGTAATTGAAAAATTATTCTGAATTAATAGACTTTCATGCCCTTTAGAATATCAAAAAGACTGCAAATAAATATCAATATATTACAAAATTATGAGCCATAACTTTATATGACTTTCTAAATGTTATTAAAAGTTAAAATCAACAGGGATTTACCAATAAATCTGGATCTTTATATTGACTCTTAGGGATGAGTCTATGTTTGCTAGCCCAAACAGCTAAATTGTGGGCTTTTTCAGGATCTAGCATATGTACAACTGGCATAACATAGTTCTTGTAAAACTTTTCATCCCCTTTGTAAAAACTTATCCCTGCAAAAGCAGCCCAGCCGCCAGCAGTCACATATAACATGGACTGTAGTTTCTTCTGCAAATAATAGGGTGAATTTAATATCAGTTCCACGAATAACTATTAAAATGTCTTACCTTGCTACTTGTTCTGCTCATTATTCACTGATCCTTTTTGTTTCATATGCACAATTTATTACAAAACTTCCTGAATTATTGTTTACCAACACTCTTCTTGAACCTTTCATTCTACATGTACCAAGTGAGTTGAGACCAGCATTCAATATAAGGAAGTAAAAATAGTAACACCAAATCAAATTCAATCATCAGTTTGTTTACTTCGGACTCTTTGATGGTTTGTTTACCAAAAACCGTACAAAGGTCAAGGTTTTACTTGACACTTCACAGCTGGAATTGACATATGAACATGGGTCGCCATTCTGTAGTATGCATGGACAACTCCTATGGGAGAATGGGAAACAGTGCGGTGTTGCCTGATTTCAAATTTTCACATAAGGATACATGGATGACTTCATAATGAGCTGCGTTATTGACGCTTCAACAAGTAAGAGACTACTTATTTGTCAAAACAGCAAAAATATGTTAATAACTCATGACGTTATAAAATCTTCCATATATTAGAAATGGGCACTATAAAATTATTCAACAGACTCAGATTTAAGCAGAGTCGGAAACGTTTCATGCGGCCTTCGAAAGTGAACAGGATGGAATTTCCCCCTCCTCTCGAAGTTTCGACAATTTCCAGTTACAACGGGAGTAGTTAGATGGCGCATGTTTCGCAAAATGTTCGCTTTAAGATCTGTGATAAACTGAGCTGTATTGTTAGAATCTGAGTTCAACTGTTGAAATGTATTCTGCTTTACTCTAGAAAACTATCCGTAGCGAAATGTTTTCCGAAATCGTTGCACAATCAAAAAATGCAAATGAAAATTGCCGCTTTGACGTTCTAAATGACTCAGTCGGTACCCCGGGATAGCCATGCGTCTTGACAGATAACATTGTCATTCTTGCCACCTAGATTGCGGCGTTGCCAGCTCATCGGACGATTTCGCTATCACTGCTATTTTGATAAAATGTTATAAAAAAAAAGTTTTGAATAAAATATTGAGGAATACCAATGGAGATATATAAAATTTGAGTCTTGGCGATGTTAATGTCTCTGAACATTTTTTAAATGCCCAGTTTTATAGGATAAAATACTTTTTGAATAGGAGAAGTACGACTTTCATTTTCTCTACTCTTTATTAGGGAAATAAGGTTTTTAGTGACTGCATTCGCACTTGGGCGAGGAAAACCCCTAGGAAACCTCAACCGTCACTGCTAAGATTAATTGTATCAGGTGAAGAAAAATTAAGTCGTTCCACAATTCTGGCTTCATTTGTACAATCGAAAATCGCCAGTATGCCATAGTTAGTAACCTAAAAAAAGTAGCATTGAAGTAACGGTTTATACGAGGGTCATTTCTTAAGTAAGAACCGTTTTGTAATCCAGTCCCCCCCAGATTTTGAGAATTCTTTATTCTCTCGCAAAAAGTGCGATTTATAACTGTATCGAATGAAAAATATATTTACTGCGAATATAGAAAATATGAACAAAAAATGCGAATACTACAAGTGATGATAAATTCATCTACAAAGGATTGTCTATTGGCAACGCACCAAGCCGGGTTTAGATGCCGTCACCTGTTTTGTGGACGCCATGTTTTTGGAGTCATCTCTTATCTCTCTCTCTCTCTCTAATTTTATTCACTTTGTCTCCTCTTTATATAACTACTCTTTGGTGTTACGTCAAAATTTCTCGTCTAAGTTGTTTGAAAATGCATCCCAAATTGTTCTAACACATCAGGAAGGACATATAAAAGGTTATTCATCAAAGGGGAATGAAACCACCAGTAATTTTTAAATATGTTTATGTTCTAAATTTGTACCATATGTATATGAATATATTTTGATATACGCATATACATATATAATAATAACGTATATAAGTACCCTATACAAAAATACATCACTCTACACACAGTTCAGTTATAAACATCTTTCTGCAAGGAATAAGTCTTCAAAAGAGAAAAAAGTGTAATTATGAATAAATCATTAGTATTATTAGCTCCAATACTTTGCTGTCACACTACAATATGGATGTTTATACAAAGTAGGCCCACTAACGGCATCTAGAATCTATTGAAACGCCCTTTGTAGTTTCAATTTGAGTTTATTCTATGAATTTCTATATATTACATGAATCATCTGCAAAAATATTGCATTCAACATATTGTTTTACTGTAGAATAACTTCATAAGAGAGCTGTACAATTTTTATATGCATGTGAGCATATTTTGTATGTTTGCAACGCAATAATAGAAAAATTCACAGAACAGACCCTAAGATGACCTTACTTTGAAAAACAGTAAATATGTAGAGAGGAACCTACATATACACTGTATTAATGCGAACTAAACGTTAATACTGTGTAGTATGTGACTTTTAAATAAAATAATCAACTGCTATAATAATAAAATAAAGGAAAAACTACAAATTTCACAATATATCACAATGTACACGAGTGTACTACAAATAATTCGTTTGATCCTTGATCCTTTATTAAGAAAAAATGTGTGATTACTTTTTATGTTGGATAATATATTTACAGTCTTATAAGCTAAGCTCGGTCTAAAAGTCTAAATTCAACATTATTTGTCTTTATACTTTTGATAGTAATAAATAAATAATTTACAAAATATGTCTATAGGAATATATGTGGACTGTACATATACACAAATAAATAAGTGTAATACTAGATGAAATTGTACAACGTGATGTTATATTTAGCTATACAAACTGCGAAATATTCATGACATAAAATCCCACAAATATACTTTTGTGAATGTTAGTATACGATTATATCAGATATATCAAAACTGTTGATCGAAATGTCAACCATAAAATAGCCTTGAAGTAATATTTATGATACAGTATTTTGATTATTCCATTTACATATTCCACCTAGATCGTTTCGAGAATAAATACAAATATCCGAAAAAAAAATAATTTTTCTCATGACCACGTTGTCATTATAACATATGGAGGATCATAAAGAGCACAACCTGTCAAAGGAAGTAAAATATCAGAATACAGTTACATATTAAAATATACGACGCAAATAAAAACATGACAGCTGTCAGTAAAACACGCAACTATACGAGTTCTTCAATTTAAGCACTGCTAGTGTTCACCTCACTGCTACGTTTTTTAATAAAATATTTTTAGAAAAAACTCCAGAATATAAAAAACAGACAAAATCTTTTACGTAGTGTAATAGGCTGTTTGACAGTCATAACATTTCTTTTATGTATAACTTTTGTAGAAGTAATTTATAAAAGATATTAGTCAAATAACTTTCATAGTGTAATGCTGGCCTAACATATACATATGCAATCGGCCATTATGCACGCGTTTGTGTAAGCTCAAACTTACGTTTTTTAGTTTTGTGTCACGTGATTTTCTCGTCAACGTATTAATCCTCCACATTTATGGTTGTTATGGGCGCGTGTCATTTGACCTTTGTTGATTCTTGATATGAAACATAGAAATGCTTGAACATACAACTACAAGGACGACAGTGTATTAAATATATAAAGGTATTTTCAGAAAGAGAATGAAATCGACGATCCTCTAACACCCAATTCATGTGTGTGTGTCCAAGAGCGAGTAACAGATGCGTTAAGTCCGGCTTGCGCAGTGTGCAGTTTCCCTCGGGGAAGTTAAGATAGGCACATGATACAGTTTAACAATCTGTTTACTTATTCCGTATGACAGAACGTAACAGCCAAAAACCGTGAAAAAACCATATGGATAATTATACTTCATGAGTGTGGAGCAGAATTACAGTATAACAGTGAGCTCTATACTATACCCTCGCTTATTACAAAAGTTTCAATTATTATTACAGTGAACATTACAGTATTTGACATATTCTCAAGTATCACCATATGCAGTTTGATTTTATATCACAAGTCATTTTATTTGAATGAAAAAATTGGAATCTAAAAATGTATATAATGAATGTAGTCTACCCAAAGATAGCCAACCTAATGCTATATCCACCGCCCCAAAAATTATCCGAGATAAAATGAGAGACCGTAGCGTCATGAGAATTTGTCACTTCTGTTTCTCTATTTATTATATATTATTAATGATCAATTTTCCATACTGTGATCTGTGAAATTGTTCCTTTCTGATGTTCTTATCCATTTTTGATATTGCTTGTCCTGAAACAGGATGTCAACCATGTAAATTGTATTTTTGTAGCATTCCCTGAAGAAGAAAATAAACATTTTCGAAAGCTTGATATGATCGCAGAACAAACTTTTTTCTGGCCATCTGATTTTAGATGAAACCTCAAGATTTATGCTTTGCATCTTAACTAGTCATCCTCTATGAGCGTATATAAATAAGGTGGCTACAGCGCCATCTTTGGAACAGTAACCTTTTCAAAGTATATATAGTAAATAGAGAAACAACTATGACAAATTGTCAGTCTCAGTTGATCTCGGATAATTTTCTGCATGCGGAAATATAGCATTAGGTTGCCATCTCCATCGGATACGGGAAATAATCTGGTACGCCATAAGTTTAAAAGAGATTCGACCCAAATACCCATAGATGCAGTATTATTATCCAATTATCTCACGCTGACCTTGAATTTGACCTTGACATGCGAGGTCACTTCAAGGTCAATTCCTTTTTTTTAATGCACCGGACATGTATAATGCGAAAAATTTTACGTCTAAATGAGTTCCAAACCCCAAAGATTGTTGATCTTTGGAGATCATGGTCAAGGTTAAATATCCGATCAATTGAATTACGTTGGCAATCATGAGTCTAAAAGGTTAGACATTGTGGTCCACCTACCGTCTGTTTAACCCATCGATGATCTTGTGGTTCAAGTTAGCCACCGTATTAGGACAAACCTGACAACGAAATACGTTTTTTAAGACTAACACCGAGCCTCAAATATTATTATCTGACAACGAGTTGTGTGTGGAAGAATTGGTATTGAAACCTGAGTTAAATATCTATGAATATATGTTACTCAAATACTATATTTGATTTGTGATGCTGCTGAATTAAACAACTTAGAATTATTGACAGTGTTAGTTGTGTAGCTCTCGAATTATCAGTCTTGGCATTGAGATAAGAGATATGTTAGTATGATATTTATTTCAATTTTGTAAATGTCCAGCTTGTAGATTGTGTGATGTGGAAGATAGGATATCACTTGTAATAAAAGCGATGTAGAGACGAAATGATCGTTGTAGAGAAGTAGATGTGGTGACCGCTACAGGATTCTGGATTGTTCCTTTCCTAACGTGATATGGATTTATACGAATCAATTTTTTCATCACAATCAAATAAATATAGATGCCAAGCCTTTTAACAAATTTAACCTAAACATGCACATATAATTCCAATTTTTGAAGAAGCTTGTACTGAATTTACCATTTGGGTGTGTTTTATCCTTGAATTGATAGTCTATTTTGAAAAAAAGAAAATAAAAACAATCTGGAGTTGGAAATACAGAATATTAGCGATTCTTCAACATCCTCAATGACTTCAGAGTGCGAGTGCGAGTCCATTAACCTTATTTCAGAGACCATATCTTCTCTATCTTGATAGCCATATCACATAAACAAAGTCATATAGCCACTCTAGGCAGGGTGTAGTCTGTAATAGGATAAATTAAACAGTTCTTAAGTGCAGTACAGATTTCAGTGTTCAGTTCATGAGTCTTTTGTGTCTGTTTGTCCTCGATGACAATTTATAAACGGCATACTTTGTGAAACACCGATATTTTTGTTTAAGAGAAGATTTGAGGTAAATGGAAGGAACTTCTCATTCGAGATTGATCCATCACACCAAATTTGGCGCAAAGAAAACTAAAAGCTAACCACGAACAAATATTCGGAGCGATGCAGAATACCATATATTTAATCGGTGAATCAACTTTGCTGCTCCCCTTAAAGTCGTCTCGCATGCATAACACGAGAAGATAAAAAAGATGTATAAAAACATTTCCAAGATCAAAAATTGAGAATCTGACATTGTCCCAAACTTTGCTAAAAAAACAAACTTCCTTTGCTCACCCTGTATAAGTGGATACATAAAAGAAATATACCGGTCGAACCCTGTACGTGTTCTCAAACAGTTGGTCAAGAACCTCCCGAACATCGCAACTCGTTATCTCTTTCCGCTCCGAAAATATCGAGATTTGAATTTGGGTAAAATTTTCCATGTTGCATCCGGCTCTGTCCTCGCCTATTACGTATTACGTACGTGAGCGAGTAAAAATTATACAGCTATCGAAAAATAACGATAATGAGCTGAGGAAACGATTCTGACTGTTAGAATTACCGTCAAATTTCGAAAAAGTAAACTTTGAGCGCCTCAAAAGTACCGATGACAGCCGTTTTTCGGGGTACTTTGTCTTCGTCGATACGGACCTGCGTTACGGAGCGACGTAGCTACGATGTTTTTTCACAAAACGAAAGACCAAAGTCTCTTGATTAAACCGACATACGACACGTTACCCGATCGCATTTTTTAAACTCGGCAGAATAGAAAATTCAAAGATATGCAGATATTTTTAGTTTGAAGTTTCAATTTTGAATTTCCCCTCCAGATTCGCGATTCCTGTTAGGCGGGGTATTGTAGGTATGATCGTATTACGAAAGCGAGCGAGTGCAAGCGAACGTCAAAAACGTGCCATTTTCGGCTTCATGACTATCGCTTCATCCAATATTGGATCACGCCAACTAGAATTGTCCTTTTTTACGCGTGAAAATCAACATTTTCGAATAGATTCAGAATCTCTATATTCTATAGTACAAACGGTACCGGACTATAGCAATATTCACAACAAGAATCAAGTAGGTTGCGATGTTTACAGGCAGTTGGTGTTAGGCTTTGACGTTTAGCGGTTGATAGAAATGATCATCAGTTTGAATACGATAAAAATGATTGTAAGACCTTATTACTGCCAAAGATAATTCCTGAAGAGACCAGAAATCTAGAATATAGAAAGACTTTCTACCTTATAACAGTGTGTGTATTGTGTAGTGATACCCGGTGCCGAGTGTTTACAGTTTTTCGGTTCAGACGAAGTGCCTCAGTGTATATCTATCGGGATAATGTATTTCATCTTTGAAGAAGTTTGAGAGGACCCTTATTAATCGTCAGCAGATTTAAATAAGGTAAAAATAATTTTCATTCCTGTCAAATCATAAAACATTTACACTGAAGAAAGAACGTGCTATCCTTAGGCGAACACGGTTGAGATATGTCAAGTGTCAAGCGCCATTTTTTTTGCAAGTCGTGCGGTAGCTAGACATGCGACGTTGCCGGATCCTCACATAAATCTGAGTTTGTCATACAATTTTATAGAGGGCATTAATGCTGTATCGAAGATTTTATAATGCCATTGTGTGCTATTGATGGTGACACATGCGACGTTGCCGGCTCCTCACATAAATCTGAGCTTGTCATACAATTTTATAGAAGGCATTAATGCTATATCGAAGATTTTATAATGCCATTGTGTGCTATTAATGGTGACACATGCGACATAGAAAAATGTAAAATGAAAAATGATCAATGAAAAATGAAAAATTGCCTTCTATGCTCTCCCTTAACGTCTGATGGCAACGCTGCTATAAGATAACAATAAAAGACTTTCAATTAATTCTACCAACTCCATTGTTAACGATCACATCGCCTCCCTACACCTCGGTGGTCCTGCACCTGATTTTCTCCCGCGGCTGCCTTTCCTCTTCGTCCTCTTCAGGCGTACAGCCCAGCGACGGTCCGCCACTGGTCGAACTGAACTCGTCCAGGAAGTCGAACAACGCGACGGCCTCCTTCTCCTTATCGCCGTATCGTACGAATAAGTCGTTGCGTCCGATGATCGTAGGTCGGGCGGTTGCGGATAGCGACGTCGCCCTAACCACGGCCAATTGGGGGCGAGTGGCGCGCGCTGCAAGTAGAACGCACACACATGGTTCACACCGTGGTCTCCGTCATGGGGGTGCATGGTGCCGATGCGGAAGCAGCTTTAACAATCCCCGACATTTTTACTGAGGTACATGGTACAGCGGTGTGTGTATGTATGTGTGTTAAATAGAGGATGAGCTTGCTTACTGATCTGGAGAAGCGGTGGTGGCTAGGCGTATCTAGATAATTGACAATTTTTAGTGCAGCGAAAATAACGATTCGTTAAGCATACCGTTACGTTATTTTTGACAGCGGCAGCAAATATCCAGATGAAGTCTTTTTCACTAGTGTCCATTACGCTGATTATCCAGTGATATTTCAAAATTCCGCACATTGACAAGTGACAGACAATTCTGACAGATGTTGCATACACACACAACATACATATAAGTAAATTATTACAACGTTTTTCTTATTTAGAATATTTTATAACAGTTATTGAAAATATTGAATTTTATTTTTATCGCTAAACATTTCTCTTGTTGTAATGGTTCTGCGGTGGAGGATCGTACTTTACTCTCCATCTCTTTTAAGGTCATTGCCGGGAGTGGTTGATGTTTCTGCTCGCCAATAGAGGGCGTGCGGTATGGTCATCTCAGGGAACGGGAATCTATCGAATTTTCGATGTGAGGTTAAAACTTATACTTATTTTTGAAATTTCGTCGACCTTGAATACGAAAGCTGACGTGACTTGGGGCTATTTTCGGTGCTCTCATGTAGCAATTTAGCGGCCACAACCTGCGTTTGTGAAGCAATTTCACACCCAGTGCGGTGTTGCCGGGTTGTGGAGATTTTCATAGAAATTATTTTTATTATTAGAATTTTGTTGTCTGGCCCATTTTTCACCCTGTTGGGAGTTTAGTCGTTGTCGCAGCTACGCCTAAACCATCGAGCTGAGGGAGCTGTCTGCATAAACACTTCGAAATGACCTATAAGTAGGACTCACGTCTATGAGGGGGCTGAAAATTTGAAATGCTCTACAATAACTCCAGTTCCCAAAATAGAACATATTCTAAAAAACGCAGCGATATCGGATAAGGAAATATGTTACCAGACATTGAAAAATTGAGTGTAATATTGAGAATAATACTGAATAAATAGACTCCAAAAATTCTATCAAATATTTCGTAATGGTATTAATTTATAAAGTATATAGAGAGAACGTAAACGACGCGTGTAAGCTGATCGTTTTTACACAGAGAAATATTAAAAATATCAAATTTTATTTTTCAACTATCTGAAAATGGCCAATGGTGTTAGATCAATTTTTACATCAGTGGTGTTTTAAACGAGTTGTATTCATTACTAGTTTTTATCAGAGGTTCTGCGCATACTTAACCTATATTTGAATTACGTTAGACAATTACCCAGAAACATATGTCTATATTATTTTCATAGGTAAAATTACAGCTAGTGGAAAGGATAGCGCGGCTTACTTCGTAATCAATAAATACCGGATGTCTTATAATAATATCATTTTTCTATGTGTACTTCGAATATTTTATTGTCAAAATTTCCGGTCACTAAACGTATCCACATATGTGCACAATAGCTCTAAATATGGTACTTAGTTTTAACAGATTTACACCCAATTAACTATGGAAAATATAACAGGCTTATACAAAGATGTCACTTGCTGATCAGCTGTTTGCATTAGTAGACGTCAAGACGTAATGGATACTCGTGAAATAGACTGAAGCACAGAATGTCTTAAAGACGTTCATTTTATTCACTAATCATATCTGAACGTCTGAGTCATTACAAGATAACTTTGGTGCATGACAAAAATCAAACATGTTTAAGACGTTTTCTTGTGTCTTCTAGAAGAGGTACGAACAGCCTGTTATTTCTCAGAAAATTCTTCCGAACGGAGTTCAACAAACAAGGCTTTAGGTTAAGCACAACATGATATACTTATAGGTATGATCATTTATCAGCAAGTGTTTCAGATGCTCCATTTTTATTTTATTGTTTTGTATATCTTGGCACCTATAATAGGCTCATGATAATGGAATGATTTTTTGCATGCAAGATGAAATGGAGCACCCATTCAGTGCAATTCCGTCATTTTCATACGTTTATACTGACATTAAAATATCATATGCGTATTGTATGTATATATATATATATATATATGAATAAGACTGACCTCCGCTTTTTCTCATTGTGTAAATGGTAAAATATCATGCAGTGCTGATATTAAGGTTTCATTGCTGAGGTCAGTATCAATCATTAATATTAAATGTCGCTTTTAGCCAAACGCCGAATTTGATTCAAAGAAAAGAGAAAAAGATGGAAAATACTGTGGTATTCGAAGGATCCATAATTTTCGCGAATAAAAAAACTTAGGCAATGGACGTCCAAGAAACAATATCTCAATATTAAATACATCATATCAGTATTGTAATATCCAGATTATTGGATATAGGCGGACATCCATCATAGATATCTAATAGACAAGCATTTGATGTATGGTATGTGCGCTTTCTGGGAAGGCTGGTGAGAATATTGTTAGAACATTTAGAAGAGCACATTTTTACAACACGTTTTCTTTGGATATGCTACAGGATTTTGCTAATGCGAATATTCTGTTGCAGTAGAATCTGTGATATTTGCTCCTAATAGGGATTTGTAATATATTCTTAGGACATTACATTCGCACGTGTTTAAAACGTGATGCTGCTATTAGAGGGCATTCTTAGAACATGCATTGCAAATAATTTTGTTTACTGGATAAGCTTAGTTCCTTCGATACCACAGTGACTAAAAGGAATCAGTAAACAAACTCAAAAACATTATAGTTATAACGTAAATATAAAATTATGTATTAGGAAGAGTACTACTAGCTGATATCTACGAGATACAAGAAATGAGGTAAGAGAAAAGAATAGACAGGCAAAAGAAAATAAAATGACCAACTTAGTGGATTGTGTACTTCAGTAAAATGTTTGGGATTGCAATGTTATTGGTCATTACAGAAAGAAACGAGCTGAGCATGCGGTTAACAACCTATACCGTTCAACCAAAGAAAACTCAAACTAAACATTAAACTCAATTAAAGTATATAATTTGAGTAAAAAGCAAATATGCCTAATGCCTATGCTACTGCCTAAATCTAAAAGGTTATTACGGTCAATGGATCGTTTATTATTTTATTTTTATTAGGAGAATAAAGGGTTGACTCATAGCCCAATGATCATATCACACGCATCTTAAAAATCATCCTAGCAGGATTGTGGTACAATGCGTATATCTGGCTTAGCAACGTGACAGAACCTTCGTTTAAACATTAACCATTTACCAAGGCACCTTGAAAATGTCTAGTGAGCCATACACTCTTGTGCAGGAGATATGGATACGAGATGACATTTGGATACTCGCTCTGTATCACCATCTTTTTAACTCCGAGACATCCTTAAGGACTACCTTTACGGTTTGCGATGGGACAGCTCAACAATGTCAGATAGAAATTTGGCTAGAAATATCAAATGCCAAACATTGTTCATTTTAGGATAACTTGGTTAGTATAGTATTGCTAGTAGTAAACAAATGCACGTACTTCCATGAAGCTATGTTTGGCATCATTTTCATCGAAAGCAAAATGCATATTAACGCGGTTTTCCAAAAATCCTGCAAAATTCTATAGTAGATGAAAATTTACATTTACGTTACTCAAGTTGCGTTCCTTAGCATAACGAATATAGGCACTTGCAGAATTAGGCAGTTTAATGAATAAGCTACAAAGATTGGCAGTATTGTATTTTCATATCTACATTCGGTTATAAAATAGAGTCAATTTTCTTGGAGCTGTACTCAGTCCATACGTAAATGTATTTAGCTGAGTACAAAAAAGTTTAGTCCAACTCCTTATGTTCTTGCTATTGAAGTTTTATATCTAGTTTTCTTCAAGAATATGTCAAGAAAACTTGCTTGAAAATAATGACTGAAAACCTATTGTGTTATAGTTTTTTTACAAAGTATGTATTTTAACGAAAATATCAAAATTTTTCCAGTTCCTGCCTATGATAGGATCTGGAATTTTTCGTCATACTAAATAACAATACTCCAGTAACATAAATCATTTTCATTCACTATACAATTTTTGTTAGGCTAGAAGTGTTCCTTCAATGGGCTACATAGTGGTAGAAATGAGCAATTTCAACACTATTTTTACAGTTCTTCCTGCAAAACTTCCTACCATTTTTGATACATTTGCGAATGTCAAATTAAGAGTTGGAATTTTCACACAATAAGATGTGATTTTTGGATCTAATATCGACTTATTTCGGGATAAATGAGCACAGTAATGGAAAATTCATTTAAGTAGTCCACATTGAACAATGCCTCACGCACAAACATTTGCTTTTTGCGGTGTCGTGTATGTTTATTGCGGATATGCTCTTTGCTCCTAAATTGTAAAAGTACCTCTCAACGAGATTAACTCATTTTTGAGTGCTAGTTTTTCATGTATTTTGCATTGAATTAAGTTGCGGCAAATCCGAAGCGTTTATGTCAATTTTCGTTCAAATACTGACAAACATAGCTCCATTGATTTTACCAACGAATTCGAACAAGTTAGAAAGAATCAAGCCTATATGTTTACAATGTACATGTGGATTTTTTCTTTTTTTTTACTTTTGTAATATTTTCATACCCCAGGTGAGGTAATCTAACTGCAACGTTGCCAAGTTGTGCTTGGTTATAGCTCGGTAGTTTTAGATATTCTCAAAGTTCGGAATGTATTAAAAAATGTTTATTTTCGTCTCGAAACAGAACAATGTTATTCGGTATAATCCAATAGTGGATGACACGATCGTCATGAAGAAAAAAATGGCACGTTTTAGACGATCTGCTTGCACGCACTTACTTTTACAATTTTTTCATACCAACAATACCTCGTCTAACAATATTCCATTAGTTGGGGTAATCTAATTGCAACGTTGCCAAGTTGTGCTTGGGTATAGCTCGGTAGATTTAGATATTCTCAAAGAACGGAATATATCCGAAACTGTTTATTTTCGTGTCAAAAAAGGACAATGCCATTCGGTATGATCCAATGATGGATGAAACGATCGTCATGAAGCCGAAAATGGCACGTTTTAGACGATCTAGCACGCACTTGTTATTGCAATATTTTCATACCTACAATAACCTGCCCAACAGAGGTCGAGAATCTTGCGAAAGGAAAATGAGGGTAAGTGTGCTGTTAAAAGGAAATTATAGTAATAAATTTTACGACACTCAACAAAAAAAAAAACATACGAATACGCTTAAGCAAGTGTGAAAGAGCGTTCCAAAAGCATACAAACGCACTACAACACTTTGGAACACTTGAATCGAAAGCATGAAATAATCTAAAGCAAAGAGGGTCATGTTTCGAAAAGTAGCATTTTGTCAAGGAATCTATAAAATCGAAACTTTCGATTGGAAAGGAATAAAGGAATAGAAAATGACGTGTTCCAAATGTCCGATGTCTGGGCTTTGTGATGCAAAAATCGCCAGGTCCGTAGCTCCGTTATCTTCGGAGGAGATAGAATTCGAATATCGAAAAGCACGTTCGCGACCTAAAAAGGCCAATTTTCCAACGTTTGAAATTTTTTTATTTGAAATCGGTACCCTAAACGGAAAAATTTATTTCGGTAATTTATAGTACCCGTCGAATTGTACAAAATGCGCTATGTGAAATTTCTTTTCTCTTTGCTGTAGAAAAGTTTTAGGCTTTAAAAAAAATCAGTATCAGGTTTTTTGTTTTGAAAATTTCTAGAAAAAAAAACTAAGATGCGGATCAAAAGCGGGCCAGGAAAATACGAAACGCATATCATTTAGATATCTAAAGCGATCGATCTCGAGTCGATATTTTGAGAAATGACGGAACAGTGGCGGAAATCGTTTTCGATTGTATTTCGTCCTCGTACCGCGATAGTTCGTAGTCGCTTGTAATAATATTAAGCAGTGTTCTAATTCAAAAATGTTTAAGATGAACTTAAGAAATCACTTTATGAATACCTAAAATGTAATTTCAATAGGCAAGAATATAAATATACAGTAAACTGATTAAAAAAATGTGTAGGCGAATAATTATATAAAATTGCCATTGTAGCATTAATGCCAAATTAATCTTCACAAAAAAAGATCCTAGACTTGCTCCTTCTACCTAGTCTGAATTCGTTGGGTTGTAGCGCATCTTAGAAAAATACATATTATTCTATCAATTCAACACAAACTAACTAGCATGGTGCTAGGTTATAGCGGATATTATACCATACCTTTTTTCTGCCTATGATACTTATGGATTCTGTGTAAATGTCCATAGTCTGGAGGATCTTCCGTAGAGTCGCTGGCGACGCTCCCACCACAAGATGAGGTCGGAGACGAGTCGCTCGATACGGACGCCATCATTACGTCTAACAGATTTGCTCGAGCCTAAAAGTATATCCAAATTGAGTAAATCCGTAAGATCGGATGGTTGCTATGAAGCGGAATCTTTTATGGTGCTTAAGTGAAATATTCGAGCACCAAGTACTTATGGCCGTTTGCAAAGAAAATGACTTGCTTGGATGCCTTCTATTATTGTATTATTGTAGCACAAACGTAGCACATCAGCATGTCGAATTTTTCTTCATTGCTAAAATGGCCGTCTGGCAGCTTTGACGATAATAAAGGAATATTAACGATACATTTGCTTCCACCACGACGCAGTTTTCCTTATAACCAAGAAAATAATAGTTTGATTTGCTATTAAAGCATATTTTTTTAGTTTTCTCGAACTACAATTTATTGTTTGTACATACCTTCGGGTCGGTGAGATCAATATCCTTTTCAACATGCACCCATCCGGTGGGCTTGCAGGCCTGGTCCAACTTCTCGACGTGTCCCTCTTCTTGACTAGCAGCACTCTCCTCGCCGCTCTTTATCATCCTGTTCAGTTCGTCGATGACATCCTTCGAAGTGGCCCTTTCGTGGAAGCTGACCGCGCGATGTGGAGGCCCCTCGATGATGTTGCTCAGCACACCTGACGTGCTTTGGGGCAACTTCTCGGAGGTGATGATGTGTTGCGGCGGGACCGGTTGCTGTTGAACGTGGACGATTTTCTGGCGGATAATAAGAAGATATTATCTATCTAAAGTATCAGTACGGATTTAAAGGAGCTGCATTCAAAATTTTACAGAACTAATCAATTGACAGAAGTCAAAAAACCAAAACTGGATGTACAATATCTAGCTCAGAAAATATTTCTCTTGGTGTACCGCAGGGTACTAAACTAGGTCCACACTATTCACTGTATACATTAATGACATTTGTGATACTTTAAACTATTGTAAATTCAGATATTTGTGGACGATGTGTTAACATACGTGTACGTATCAGATAAAAATATAGACACTGCTTTAAAGATTCTAAATTCTGGCTAAAGAAACTAAAATTGATTGCTTCTAAAAGAAAATGTATATTAATAGGAAAATACGTGAATGAAAAAAATGGCACGTTTTAGACGATCTGCTTGCACGCACTTACTTTTACAATTTTTTCATACCAACAATACCCCGTCTAACAATGTTCCATTAGTTGGGGTAATCTAATTGCAACGTTGCCAAGTTGTGCTTGGGTATAGCTCGGTAGATTTAGATATTCTCAAAGAACGGAATATATTCGAAACTGTTTATTTTCGTGTCAAAAAAGGACAATGCTATTCGGTATGATCCAATGATGGATGAAACGATCATCATGAAGCCGAAAATGGCACGTTTTAGACGATCTGCTTGCACGCACTTACTTTTACAATTTTTTCATACCAACAATACCCCGTCTAACAATATTCCATTAGTTGGGGTAATCTAATTGCAACGTTGCCAAGTTGTGCTTGGGTATATCTCGGTAGATTTAGATATTCTCAAAGAACGGAATATATTCGAAACTGTTTATTTTCGTGTCAAAAGAGGACAATGCTATCCGGTATGATCCAATGATGGATGAAACGATCATCATGAAGCCGAAAATGGCACGTTTTAGACGATCTGATAGCACGCACTTATTATTGCAATATTTTCATACCTACAATAACCTGCCCAACAGAGGTCGAGAATCTTGCGAAAGGAAAATGAGGGTAAGTGTGCTGTTAAAGGGAAATTATAGTAATAAATTTTACGACACTCTGCATTTTTTCTCAAAACAAAAAAAACATACGAATACGCTTAAAGCAAGTGTGAAAGAGCGTTTCAAAAGCATACAAACGCACTATAATACTTTGGAAAGCTTGAATCGAAAGTATCAAATAATCTAAAGCAAAGAGCGACATGTTTCGAAAAGTAGCATTTTGTCAAGGAATTTATAAAATCGAAACCTTCGAACGGAAAGGAATAAAGGAATAGAAAAAGACGTGTTCTAAACGGTCCACACTATTCACTGTATACATTAATGACATTTGTGATATTTTAAACTATTGTAAATTCAGATATTTGTGGATGATGCGTTAACATACGTGTACGTATCAGATAAAAATATAGACACCGCTTTAAAGATTCTAAATTCTGGCTAAAGAAACTAAAATTGATTGCTTCTAAAAGAAAATGTATACTGATAGGAAAATACTTGAATGAATGTTAAATACTTTGGTTGATATATTCATAGTAAACTAAAGTTTGAGGATCGCTATGAATAGATTATTTCAAAAATGGCCAGACAGACTGATTTTTTTTATTTGTATATTTAAAATGAAAAATCACATTTTGAATTGGATAATCATTACCACAATTATTATGAAAGAGGTAATATAGATTGTAATAGTAAAGTAACTAGCAAATCGAAATTTTACAAGGCATTGCTTGTACTTAAAAAACTAAAGATGATATAAAATCTACTTGATGTTTAAAAGAAATTAAAGGAACACTTCACGGACATTGGAAATTCTTGGAGATGCAAATTTTACTTTTTCTGAATATTTGTATGTTATGTAATTGTTCTAGTTTTTTAAAAGTATGTAATTGTAGCAATCATAAATTTCAAACAAACAAACAAACATTGTTGACATCTGTAATTAGTGTATTGATTTTGGAAATACTGATAACCGATGGCGCATTTCATCAACACAACCGAGATTTGAGTAAAAACAAAAACCACACTGAGTTTTTAGAATATTGCTTTAATTATGAAAATATATTTATTAAGTATACGATATAAATCTAAAGTATTTACCAGTTGTTTTTTGTAGAATGCTGACGAAATGCACAGAACACGTATAATTGTAAAGAATGGCAAACGAATAAATGACTTCAAATCGACTGTGTCATAGCATGTATTGTACAGATTAAGGGTCAGACAAATTCATATGAAATGAATAATAATGCGTTATCATTGCCAATGCTGTGAAACAGAAATAAATTTATCAACAATGGTTTATTGATTGAGGACAATATATACTTAGCGATTAAAAGTTCAACATTATCAGGATTTTGGAAATATCTTCGAAATGTTTGTCGTGCGGTCACTCAACTGATGAATAAATTTAGACGCTTGCGTCGCCGATAACATGACGTTGCTTGCTATATGAAACAAACCATTTCAATGTAACATCTCAAACTCAAACTTGTGGTTGTAACGCTGATAACTCTCAGTGATGATAATGTATTTATTTCCAACAGGTATACGTCCTGTCACAGGAAATTTGGTGAAACTAAAAAAAGGA
Organism: Acanthoscelides obtectus; assembly: GCA_963669975.1. Taxonomy (NCBI): domain Eukaryota; kingdom Metazoa; phylum Arthropoda; class Insecta; order Coleoptera; family Chrysomelidae; genus Acanthoscelides; species Acanthoscelides obtectus. The sequence goes on along the minus strand of CAVLJG010000001.1, from coordinate 8,234,218 downwards.
ATGTCTATATACCATATACAAGTATATACATATATATATATATAGGTGAAAAATTAAAGCTTCCGCCTTTTGTTGGGTACTTCGACAAAATTTAAGCAAAGAGGACTCTTTATACTTTTTTAATTCTCTCTAGCTTTCAATGGACTTTGCCATCATCATCAGGAGCTGCAATTACAATGATAACAGTAGCAACAAAAGTGTAAAATGAATTTAAATTGACTCAACTTACAGTAGTATGTGAGGATGTTACTAATTGTTGTTTACGTATAGGATGAGGGAAACGTCCAGTAACATGGTGAGAGCTGGATAGATGGTACAATGGTCAAAATTATATAAAATATGACAAGAACAAGTTAAAAACAGATTAAAAATTATTTAAAAACATTAGAGCATTACATCGTGAAGCCACTTGATGATTGCACAAAATGGTGGTCATGGAATAATGAGTGAGATGAACCCTTTGACAGAAGGCCGAAGGTTGTCAATGTCTGCGTTGAAAGATGGAACGAATTGTGGGCGTGTGCCAACGTTGCCAAATCACTTCAGATGATGTGATTTTCAGAATGTTATGTAAGAAATTGTTAAACCGACCAGAGGCAGTTGACAATTTCTTACATAACATTCTGAAAATCACATCATCTGAAGTAATTTGGCAACGTCGGCACACGCCCACAATTCGTTCCATCTTTCAACACAAACATTGAGAACCTTCGGCCTTCTGTCAAAGGGTTCACCTCACTCATTATTCCATGACCACCATTTTGTGCAATCATTAAGTGGCTTCACGATGTAATGCTCTAATGTTTTTAAATAATTTTTAATCTGTTTTTAACTTGTTCTTGTCATATTTTATATAATTTTGACCATTGTACCATCTATCCAGCTCTCACCATGTCACTGGACGTTTCAATCATCCTATACGTAAACAACAATTAGCAACATCCTCACATACTACTGTAAGTTGAGTCAATTTAAATTCATTTTACACTTTTGTTGTTACTGTTATCATTGTAATTGCAGCTCCTGATGATGATGGCAAAGTCCATTGAAAGCTAGAGAGAATTAAAAAAGTATAAAGAGTCCTCTTTGCTTAAATTTTGTCGAAGTACCCAACAAAAGGCGGAAGCTTTAATTTTTCACCTAACTGGTCTAGACGACAATGACCACGTCTCAAGTTATATATATATATATATATATATATATTATCCAAAATATACAGCGTTTTTACAAAAAGTATCGATAATATGTCTTATAAAGAGAAATGTTGTGTAATAAAGTTGCAAGAAGTTATTAGTCTAAAGGTGACCTTGAAGAGGTCAAGATAGTGTAACAAGAATGAGTGATACTACAAGCGACATCTGTTGGGAACCGCGCCAGGCACTCTCCTAAGAGATTGAAGACTGGCCCCGAAGGTTCTGGACTGCCTTATGTGGCGTACCGGAACCTTCTCGAACTAACGAGTACCTGCGATGCGGAATATGTAAGCCGATGGCCGGGAGAGGGAAGCAGAGTTGATGAAAGGCGCGACACAATAATTCGTAAATAAGTAGTCAGACATAAATAATGGTGTACATTAATGTTCTAGCTAGGTAAGTTAAAGTAAGTTGTGTTGTGTTCTAAATAAATTAGTGCATTTCTTCTAGTGGAATCGAGTGTTTTAATCCACACCCAAAGGAACCTAGAAAAATGCTACAATAGTTTTCTTAAATGAAAATATTTATTTTTGACGCAAGAAATAGCGAAAGCAAGAAAAAATTTAGTGGAATGGCATATTAAATGCCGTTTTTTCTTTTAAGCAGAACTCATCGGTTAGTAGAATTTAATCACTATAGAATTACCGAAAAAAATAAATAGGGTGCATACTATTAATTTTCCCTTTTATATATAACATTTGTTGTTTTTTTTTTCTGCAAAATTTTAATAAGTCAGCGCGTTGCACTTGATAAAAAAATACAAGGTAATAAAAGTTCCCAAAACATCTATGGTTCAATTTTAAGCAATACCTTGTAAAATTGCAGTGAAACCATAGCCATTGAAATTTTAAGATTTGTGTCACATAAACTGCTAAAAATAAGATATTTGAATAATAATTCTTCCCCATTTTTTATGTGGTTCAACCATTTCGTTTACAGCAAATGAAAACTAATTTTCAAAATTGGTTCTACAAAATAGCTATGAAAATCATTTTAAATAAAAATATCCTGAGATTAAGTCTATGTTAGAAGAGCTACAGTGGTTGAATGCAAAAAATTATGTTATTCAATTCTCAATTTCATATTCAAATTAAATAATCATTATCATAACTACGAAACTAGAGGCAATATAGATTCACATCCTCAAAATTGCAATAGTAGCACAACTAGAATGTGTTGTAGCGTTTTACTGGATTCTTTTGGGTGTGGATTAAAACACTGGATTCCACAAAAAGAAATGCATCAATTTATTTAACTTGATAGAACATTTATATACACCACTATTTGTCTGACTAATTCTTATGTCGCCATTGACTGCACTATACTCCACTCCGATCTACTACTCTACCCTATTCAGTACTCTGCTTCCATCTCCCGGTCGCCGAGTTATATACAGGGTGACTTTGAAGTTGAGTCATTAATTTTCAGATAATGATTGTAGAAGGAAGATAAACCAAAATATGTGTGTAAAAATAAAAAAAAATTAAAAAAAAAATGTTACCTTGTTTTATAAAGTATCCTCCCGACAAGTATTTCAGTGCGGACCTGTGCGCCCAAAAGCATGTCACAAAAACTGTTCGATATAATTTCCGTTTTGCTCGACGCACAGCTGGGCGCGTCTTAGCCATGTCTCTTTACAAGCACGCAATAAAATCACTGGTTGATTTCTGATCACTGTACTCATTTCCTCAATTCGAGCACGTAATTCTTCGCGTGTATTAACCGGTGTTTTATACACTAGAGTTTTTAGCCAACCCCACAAACAAAAGTCTAAAGGATTTAAGTCCGGAGACCTTGGCGGCCAAGGTACAAAACCGCCACGGCCGATCCAACGATTATTAAATTGTCTATTTAAAAATTCACGCACATTTCTTGCATAATGGGGTGGTGCCCCATCTTGTAAAAACCACATGTTTTGTCTAATATTTAAAGGCACATCTTCCAGTAAACCAGGCAAATTGTGTTGCAAGAAATCAAAATAATTTTCACCAGTTAAGCGATTTGGTAATTCAAAAGGCCCCACTAAAATTCCATTAACAATTCCCGCCCAAAGGTTGATTGGTTCAAATCGCTGTTGAAAATTGGTTTCCCTTATTTCATGGGGATTTTCAATAGCCCAAACGTGAGAATTACGTGAATTAATAATTCCGTTTCTAGTAAAGAGGGCTTCATCACTCACTAAAATTTGATTTAAAAAATTGTCATCATTTTGATGTTTATTTAAAAGCCAATTGCAAAAGTCAACCCTTTGTTCATGATCTTCCGGTTGTAAGGCCTGCACTTTTTGTATGTGAAACGGATAGAACTGATTTTCACGTAGAGTTTTCCAAGTTTTATACTGACTAATCGCCAATTGAGTTGAAATTTGTCGGGTGCTTACTGTTGGATCATCACTTACTAATTCTAAAATTTGTTCTTCTAGTTCTATTTGATCGCACCGGCATGATCTCCTCTGTGAGGTCTTAAGTCACCTGATTCACGAGCTCTTTGCACTACATTAACAAAGGCACGAGGGGTTGGTTGCACTCGATTGGGAAACCGATCCGCATAGATCCGTGATGCCGCGGCAGCATTTTGTAAATAAGAACCATGTCCACAAGTTCAGCATTTTCGTAAACATGTGCCATTTTTGATTTGAGCCTCGCAACAGACACGATTATTCACTTACGCGTTACCGACTACCGACTGATACTGACTGTATACAACTGAAGAAAATAATTGTAAAAAGATCGTTCCAAATTCTTTCGCTTTTTTGTTTCCGATGCGATGAACGGATAAGGCGGGTTATATCTGTTGTTGCCAAACACGAGAACATAATATCATTATTGAGACAGGGCGGTACTCAAACTGCCAAAGGGCTATAACTTTGTTACTTTAATTTTACCAGAAAAATGGTAAAGGAAAAAAACATTTCTTTTGATCAGATCTACTCACTGTTAAAATAAATGACTCAACTTCGAAGTCACCCTGTATAGTCCCAAATGCTGCTTCGAGAAAGGTCTGGTGAACCACAAAGAATATTGGAGGTCACTTCGCGTCGATCTATAAGGTGAGTCACTGCCGCGGTCCTCACAGACGCCGCCAGGCGGCTTGTGCGATCGTGGTTCGCGTACAAGCAGAGATCGGCCATGAAGCTCTGGCGAGTAGGAGACTCGCCCAACAGATGGCGCCGACAGTACTATTTGTCACAATATGTATTTCAAAGGGAGTATTTGAATCTAATAAATTGAATAATAATAATATCAAACAGTGTTCGAATCTAAAAACGTTAGAGGTGAAGTTAAAAAATCTCTTTATGGATATCCAAAATGCAGAGTGATGATATTTTAATAGATAAGAATGTAAAATTATAGAAAATTGTTTAAAAAAATGTGTAAACGAATAATTATACAAAATTGACATCGTAGCATTAATGCTAAATAAATCTTCAACATACAAACAAGTAAGACCTAAAAAACTAAAAGAGGCGCAATCTGAATTTCTGTATGCAGAGTGCTGTCACCAGCAAAGTTGTGCATCAGACTGATCGTACAGGAAATAAGGTGGTTGTAGGAGGAACAATTTCAGAGCCAAGACTTCCCTGGGGCTAATCACGCCGCGATGTTCGAGGTATACCAGAAGCACCCGATTTATGCACCTCTATCACCTTACTTATAACAGAAAGCAGAACTATACTCATGTAGTTGTAAGGGTCTTAGAACCTTTTTTTTTGGGACGGGTTGCACATGAACAAATTACCAGTTTTCTGGGAAAGGGCCCCGTTTAATAACATGCTTACCTTCAATTTGGATTTGTTGCTCTTGTACGGTATTTTGCTTTTTGGTATCTTCGTTTCCTGCAGGTTCTCCTTATTATTGTTATTATTCACAGCGATCACTCTGGCAGGACTGATTGGAATCCTCGAGTTCGCTTTCCGTCTCGGTATTTTAGACACCGTCGTATCGGGCGTGCTAACACTGGAAGTCACCGATTCACTTGTACAAATATCACTAAAAGCAGTATCACTCGATTTCGTTAAATCACTATTCGTCGTCACTATATTCTCACTATCTACATGTTTGTCGGTGATTTTATCACTATCCTGCAGTCCAGTACTTTGGTAATCCACCGAGGTTAGTTCTACGTTTACGCTACTGCAAATGTCCACAGGGTGTTCGCTAATGTTCGAGCAATTTTCGCTTTCGACGTCTATGGGCGTCACTAAACACACTTCTTCGGCATAGGCGATATTCTGCTTGATATTTTCCTCGATTAAGTCCTGAAAGAAACATTATCATGAAGTTATGTTTGAGGAATCATTGAAAAAAAACCGGATGGGCTTTATGGTCTTTCATGAACCACTTGTCACATTGTCGCATCAAGTGGTTCATGATGTAATGTTTACCTTTCGTTTTAAATATTTTTAATCTGTTTTAATTTGTTCTTGACATACAGCTGTGTGTAGTTTCTATAATTTTGACTAATGTACCATGTTTCCCTCATCTTCAACGTAAATAACATTTAGCAACATCCTCACATACTACTCTCCTGATGATGATGGCAAAGACCATTGAAAGCTAGAGAGATTAAAAAAGTATAAAGAGCCCTCCTTGCTTAAATTTTGTCGAAGTACCCAACAAAAGACGGAAGCTTTAGTTTTTATATATATATATATATAGCACATAAGCATTTGGACACTGCTTTAGAACTGTTAAATAGTGATATTGAAAAAATGATAAATTGGCTAAATGTCAATAAATTTAAATTAAACACTAATGAAACAAAATGTATGTCAATAGGGAAACATTTAGGTGACCAATTATGCTCATGATTAATGATGAAAAAACTGAAGTAGTCGAGTCATTTAAATATCTTGGTATATATGTGGATAGTAAGCTACTGTTTCACGAACAGTATGAATACATTATTTCAAAAATATCGAAAAAGATAAATTACTTCTATAGAGTTTCCCATAATCTTAGTATGTATTCCAAAAAAATTGTGTATAACACTATAATTCTTCCCCATTTTTTATATTGTTCAACCATCTTGATTACAGCAAAATTACAAATGCTACAAAATAAAGCTATGAGAATCATTTTAAATAAAAACAAATATAATAAGATTAAATCTATGTTAGAAGAACTGCAGTGGTTGGATGTGAAAAATTTCATATATTATTTAGTACTCGTTTTCATATTCAAATTAAAAAATCATTTATTACCACCCATAGAGAACTTCACAAAATTAAATAGTCATTATTATAACTACGAAACTAGACGCAGTATAAATTTTCATCTGCAAAATTGTAATAGTGTAGCATAACTAGTAAATCTATATTTCAAAAGGGAGTATTTGAATTCAATTGAATAATGATATTAAACAGAGTTGGAATTTAAAAATGTTTAAGGTGAAATTAAAAAATCACTTTATGAATAATCAAAATACATGGTGACGTAATTTTAATTTTAATAGACAAGAATGTAAAATCACAGAAAATGGATTGAAGAAAAATATGTAAACGAATCATTTATACAAAATTGACATTGTAGCATTAATGCAATAAAACAATAATGAAACAAATGGGACCAACAGAAAAAAATACTGAGTATCAAGTAAATATGTTCATACTGTTCGGATCGTGATATGACAAGAAAACAATTTACAAAATATATAGTATATAGCAAATATGTTTACAAGTTTTTTATCAAAATTCAATAAATAATTGTGGGTGTTGCATTTAATATGTCACTATAACAATTACGAAAATAAAACGCGCAATAATAATTACTTCTCTGATCTTATCCTTCTCTTTCTCCTTTTCCTTGAGTCCGAACTCCTCGCAAAGCTGCTTCAGCGTGACGTAATTCTCGTCGTGCGCGGGTTTCGAGTCGTTCCTGACGACGTCACCGTCGGCCGTCTTGATTTCTTCAGGTTTCTGTTGCGGCGCTTCGACGTTGAACTCCTTCGTCACTTCGTTGACCGAACAAGGCCGACCGGCGTCTCGGAAATTGACGTACTTCTGTTGCTCGGCAATAAATGTGAGCACGTTCTGCAAAGTCGCCTCTCGATCTCCGTTTTCGCTCAAGGCTCCGCCGAGGCTTCGAGACGAGGTCGAAGCCAGGCTTTTCGTGCTCTCGAACTTGACTAACCTGCAAAGTGGACGAAAACGTCGGGTTAGTCACCGAGTCGAGACATTTTGGAGTATTTATAGTTGGTAATAGGCCGGGCAAAGTCGAAATGTCGTGATTTTGAGGTATTTAAGAAAATGTTGCATACTTTGCAAGGGTTTTCAAGTTATACATGATGTCCACATATACAAGTACCAGGTATTTGAAGGGCTGTGTGGTTTGCTTATTCAACTAGCACGTCATAAATAGTTCGACTGATTATTCCGAAAGTTACTTGTTTGCTTGGACCACAACATTAGTTACTAAAATTGAATGAAACTTTCCAACAAAAATCCGTCATTCTGAAAGGATCGCTTACCTTGAGTGTTAAGTATATCGTTTATGCGCATCGAAAAAAATAAGAGAGGTATATTTAGTACATTAAAAAATATGTAGTAAAATTTTACTTGGCAAACGCAACAGGCGAAAGCGTCTATGACCTTGAAATGATGCCTATGATATTTAATTATATTTTATAGAATATATAATTTATAAGCAAATTGATTTACGTAAAACACAAAAGTGCATACAATATAGCGCCAAAAACATATAAAAGACTAATAAAGACGGGCTAGTCGTCAAAATAAGGAAGGCAACAAGGTTTGGGGTAATATAAAATGTAGCCTTTTAATATGTTAAATTACTGATATACAAAATTTTATCGAGATTATAAAATGCATTTTCCAGTAAGAAATCGTCGTATTACAGACTTAGAGCGTAACATGGAGAGTGCTTTGTTTGAGGATTCATATAGCTTTGGCAACATCGAAAAATCGAACTTTTCCTGGGTTACAGTATTTTCCCACCAGTAGCGCAGAAAGTATATGGGCGTATTTACCTATAAAAATCTCTGGTAAAGTCCGTTCCTATGGCAGGTAATTCTCCGGTATCATCACTAGAACCGCTTAAAGCGACGGAAGACCTTTTAGAGCACGTTTCCGGTTCGTGGGAATTGCAATAGTCTGAGCCGGCACTGCTCCAACTGAAACAAAAAAAAAAAAATGCAAAAATTTTCAATAAAAACCACTCTCGTACGTGTACTTGAAATTGTCCCTCAGGGTTCGGTCCTTGGACCAATCCATTTGTAGTATAGTAAGAGCATACTGTATAATATATTGTCATTAGAAACTTGTTAGGCATTGCAATAAAAATATAGGGTATTAGGGAAATAATATTCTTAACTTTAAGAGGTGATTCCTTGCATTATTCTAAGCAAAAAAGTTCATTATAACTTATGTCCGAAAATCAATCGTTTTCGGGGAAAGTGAGTCGTAAATAATTAAATTTTCTCAAACATTTGGCAACGCTGCAACGCAACCGCGATACGAGCGCACGACGACGGCAACTGATTCATCGAATTGTTTACGTTTGAATGATATTTTTGTTGAAAATATGCCTTGAATTATTGAATACCTTTACCCATTTTTTGTGGCTAATATTTTTTATTTAATAACGCTTTCTGCACAGTACATTTACCAATTAATTCCCATGATTATGAGTCGCTCATTTTAAACGATGCGATGCACGAAAACAGAAAAAAAAACATCATCCTTAAATCACATAAAGTTACAGTTGATTGCATTAGTAATCGCAACAACACGCGATGATACATGCAGTGCAGACGGAGTACGACGTTGCCAGTTGTCGGAGGGATTTCGTTTGTCTGTTTTTCTTCGGAAAATTGTATTTAATAAGCAAGAAAATTATTTTGTTAGAGACAGTTAATAAATAGATGTGTTGATACATTTTACGCTATTAGGCATATATGAATTTAAATTATTAAGGTGCAAAATTAATTTAGTTCATGACTAAAAAGAAATAAGTACAGCATTTTTTTGCTCCGAAATGGTTGATTTTCGGATATAGGTTATAATGAACTTTTTTGCTTGGAATAATGTAAACAATCACCTCTTAAAGTTACGAATATTATTTCCCTGACTCAGTGTATACATTTATAGACAAAAAAATAATCATCCTGAAGCCAAGTTGTGTTACTAAGGGCGCAAAACCCCGAAATAAATAAATCTATTACACCTTACTCTGTGCACATCCATGACGTTCCTAGCCCCAACCACTGCCCGGATAGCACGAAATATTCATAAAATATTTATTCAATATTTAATAATATTTTTATCTTACCTAAATATTTGTTTTCTTAAACAAATATTTAATAAAGATTTGTAATATAATATTTTTATTAAATATTCACTCAGTATCTTTTAAATATTTTAAATACAATATCTCTTTTATAATATTCATTTAATATTTACTTTTCAACCAATGGAAAATATTAAATCTCCAATATTTAGAAAATATTCCTTTAATATTTTCGGCTACGGCGCATATGCGTGTGACGCGGAGCGACCAATGGCATAATAGAAAGCCGGCCTGAACCTGCGCAGACCCGTCTGCCGGCATCCATTTTGCCTGTGAGTTTCACTATGATAGCGTGCTTCTCCTCCAAGTGATTGAGTGTTTTTTTTTTGTGGAAAAGAGAAAAGGGTAAGTTTTTCGATAATTATATAGGTTAATTTATCTGGATAGTACACATAATTGTGCCAGTTGAGTATAAAGCTGCTTTTCAGTGGCCCAGTTGAGCTACTCGGAGTAACCCATCATGCTCAGCACCAATATTGTTCCACTGCATTTTGTATTCCCGTAAATACACTGGAAAGCAGGTTATGCATTCAATAATACTTCATAATTAGTAAGTTTTTTTTCAGAGGAGTGGACTTGCAAGATGCAGAAAAGTCTTAGAATGTTTTTTTAATAATATTTTTCTAGCAAATTAAACCATTATATCTAGAAAGAATTTTCTTTATAAAGCTAATTTTATATAAGCATTCCTACAGATTTTGCTAAAATAACCAATGATGAATTTTCTATATACACTGAAAATATTAATAGAGCTTGAAAATCCATACATATTTATGAAAAATATTAGATATTTCATCAAAATATAAAACTGATATTTAAAAATCTTTCCTCATATATTTTCTAAATATTTTTGGACAAAATGTCGCAAAAATATATGAATTATATATACTACAAATATCTATAATGAATATTTTATAAATATATAAGAAATATATTTATTAAATATTAAAAAATGTCGCTACAAATATTTAACAAACATTTTTTAAAAATATTTAATATTATCGGGGTGGAGAAAATATCGTTAAAATATATGAATTATATATACTACAAATATCTATAATGAATATTTTATAAATATATAAGAAATATATTTATTAAATATTAAAAAATGTGATGCTACAAAGATTTAACAAACATTTTTTAAAAATATTTAATATTATCGGGGTGGAGAAAATATCGCAAAAATATATGAATTATATATACGACAAATATCTATAATGAATATTTTATAAATATATAAGAAATATATTTATTAAATATTAAATAATGTGTCGCGACAAATATTTAACAAACATTTTTTTAAAATATTTAATGCTATCGGGGTGTAGTCTTTTGTTACACTGAAGGCATTATTATAACATAAATGTGTAAGAAATATGAGAATACCTGTTATCAGGCGACTGCTGTTGATGCGCATCTGCTTCCCTGTCGTTCGCGTACGGCCACTGTTTTTCGTTGGGAGAGTCCATGAGAAATGTGACTATATCTCTCCCGTCTTTGTCGACCATGTAGCTGGAATTATTCCAAAGACATTCATTTGCATCCTCTTCTAATTCCAACGCGTTGTTTTCTTGGATACTCGGCAAGGTCGAGATGGAAATCTGTGACGGAAAATATAAATAGGATTGCTGTTCCATATTCAGAATCATTCCGAATTTGATGGTTCAACGTTATTTATGGAGTGTTACAAAAGTTATTCCAAGGATCAACATACAAGTTGACTCATTTATTTCAACTGCTTTTAGGAGTCGTCAAAAGGAGTCGATATACCAAGAATCACCCATATAAAAGTTGCATAATAAAATAAATAGTAAAAGATTTAATATTGTATGGACCCATTTCTTGGCCTGCTCGCTCTCCGGATTTAACGTCTAGCGATTTTCTTCTGCGTGGCTATTTGAAATAGTTGATGTGTCATGATCTGGAAGAACTTTAACAGCGCACAGAAAATGCTTTTGATTTAATTCGTGTAGGCAAGATTTTTTTTTTGGAAGCTCGTAAAGAGTCGAGGGTTTTTGTTAATCGAACAAATGCAGACAATTTTGAACAATTTTTGTAAAAACATGTGATGATGTGATTATACGATTTTCGGTTTACTGCGACGACATGCTTACAACTTGTGTCAAGTAGATTGACTGCAAGTTTTCCTACAATGCTGTCGACTCACTTGTACTTACTTTTCAGTTGAATCCTAGCATAAGCTAACCGTAAAAACTCACCATGTAGATACTACAACAGCTGCCCTTTGTATCAATTCCTACCTGCCCAGGCGTCGTGACGTCCATCTTCTTCCATTGCTCCCTGAGGTCATCGTTGGACAGACTCAAGCTCCAATCCTCCAATTCGGCTCGATCGTACTCCAACTCCAGCATGTCCCTGTGTTGCTGCTGCAGCGCCGATCTTGTTTCGTCCAATCGGAGCCAGTGTTGGATATATTCTGCGTCCCACGTGGTGCACTCCAGCCGATCATCCGTCGTGCTGGACCAGGAGAGTTGGGACGTTCTGTCTTCTGGATATATCTCTAGATTGGCATTGCCTGCAAGCGAATGAAGGATGATACGGCTGCAATGTGAATTTTGGATGTGGGTTATTTTGAAATAAGATTGTGACAGTATGATGACAAAGAAGACACTGTTTTTAGCTAGTTGCTGGTGCAACATTGTCGCAGCTCTGTTGTTGAAGCAGTACCTCAGCATAACTATAGATCATGGATATGTTTCGTTAGAAGAAATTAGCATAATGGACTGGAAATATTTTTTCGAGGAGCTTATTATACTTACCCCATAAAGTATTTGTGCCTCTGGTTCTCCTGAGTGGGTTGACGGACTTCTCAGTGATGTCGACGAGAAAAATGGAAGGAGTACTTGATATTGGCGAACTAAACGTATAGCAAGGCGATGGAGCTGTCGTTATTTTTATACAGAGATGGGAATCGGAAAAACTTCTCATTATATGCTGAAAAGGCAGGATGTCTTTGCTTGGAGGAAAACTATTTCTGGAAAGAAAAACAAAATTACAGAATACACATTGGCCCTGCTCTGTTTTGAACACGATTTTACCGAACCTTTCAACCTAATTTTCACCAATTTCAAAAAGTCTGATTAACTTTAAAATCTGAATTTGGAGGTAAAAAAATGCATTTCGAAATTTGGAAAAATGGATTTGAAAATTTGGAAAATAATTGGAAAATTCAGAAATTTGAAAATAATTTGAATATTTGGAAATTTTGAAAAAATGAAAATTTTTAAAAACGTTTTAAAATTTCGAAATTTGAAAAATAATTGGAAAATTCAGAAATTTGAAAATAATTTGAATATTTGGAAGATTTGAATAGAAAATTTTGAAAAAACGAGAATTTTGAATTTTTTTTTGGAAAATTCAGAAATAAGAAAATAATTTGAAGATTTGAAAATTTTGAAGAGAAGAAAATTTTGGAAAACATTGAGGATTTCGAAATTTGAAAAATAACTGAAAATTCAGAAACTTGAAAATAATTTGACTATTTGAATATTTCGAAAAAATTTAAATTTTAAAAAAAAAGAAAATTTCGAAATTTAAAGATTAAAAAATTGCATTTCGAAATTTGGAAAAATGGATTTGAAAATTTGGAAAATAATTGGAAAATTCAGAAATTTGAAAGTAATTTGAAGATTTGAAAATTTATCAAAAATGAAAATTTAGAAAAACGTTTTAAAATTTCGAAATTTGAAAAATAATGGGAAAATTCAGAAATTTGAAAATAATTTGAATATTTGGAACATTTGAAGAATAGAAAATTTTGAAAAAATGAGAATTTTTAAATTTTAAAATAATTTGAAGATTTGGAAATTTTAAAGATAAGAGAATTTAGAAAAACATTTGAGAATTTCGAAACTTGAAAAATAATTGGAAAGTTCAGAAATTTGAAAATAATTTGAATATTACATTTGAAGAATGGAAAATTAAAAAGAAAGAGAATTTTGAAATTGAAAAATAATTGGAAAATTCAGGATTTTGAAAATAATTTGAATATTTGCAAGATATGAAGAATAGAAAATGAAAAAATGGGTATTTTGAAATTTGAAAAATAATTGGAAAATTCAGAAATTTAAAAATAATTTGAAGATTTGGAAATGTAGAAGCAAAGAAAATTTTGAAAAACATTTCAGAACTTCGAAATTTGAAAAATAATTGGAAAATTCAGAAATTTGAAAATAATTTGACGATCTGAATATTTCGACAAAATGAAAATTTTAAAAATATTGCAAATTTCGAAATTTAAAGATTAAAAAAATGCATTTCGGAATTTGGAAAAATAGATATGAAAATTTGGAAAATAATTGGAAAATTCGGAAATTTGAAGATTTGAAAATTTTTAAAAAATGATAATTTTGAAAAACATTTCAGAACTTCGAAATTTGAAAAATAATTGGAAAATTCAGAAATTTGAAAATAATTTGACGATCTGAATATTTCGACAAAATGAAAATTTTAAAAACATTGCAAATTTCGAAATTTGAAGATTAAAAAAATGCATTTCGGAATTTGGAAAAATGGATTTGAAAATTTGGAAAATAATTGGAAAATTCGTAAATTTGAAGATAAGAGAATTTAAAAAAAATGAAAATTTTGACAAACGTTTTAAAATTTGGAAATTCGAAAAATAATTGGAAAATTCAGAAATTGGAAAATAATCTGCATATTTGGAAGAATTGAAGAGTAGAAATGTGAAAATAATTTGAAGATTTAAAATTTTGAAAAAAAGAAAGTTTTGAAAAACATTTGAGAATTTCGAAATTTGAAAAATAATTGGAAAATTCAGAAATTTGAAAACAATTTGACAATTTGCATATTTCGAAAAAAGGAAAATTTTGAAAAGCATTTTAGAATTCCGAAAATGAATTTGAAAACTTGGAAAATAATTGGAAATATCAAAACAATTGAAAATAATTGGAAAATTCAAAAACAATTGAAAATAATTTGAAGATTTGAGAATTTTGAAACAATGAAAACTTTGAAAAACATTTAAAAATTTTGAAAATTTAAAAAATTGGAACAAAACATGACAAAGTTCGAAGCTTTTGATTACAAGTACTCTTGTTGACTCTTGTTCTCCAATACTTGAAAACTATTTTACAGTTTCAGTTCGGTTTGCTATTAAAGCGCGTGTTTTTAGTTTTTTTAAACTATGATTTATTTGAACACAATTGGTTTTGGTCTTCTAGACATATACTTCGAAGTTGAGTCATTTATTTTAACAGTGAGTAGATCTGATCAAAAGAAATGTTTTTTTCCTTTAACATTTTTCTGGTAAATTTAAATTAACAAAGTTATAGCCCTTTAGAAGTTTGAGTACCGCCCTGTCTCAATAATAATATTATGTGCTCGTGTTTGGCAACAACGGATATAATCCGCCTTACCGGTTCATTGCATCGGAAACAAAAAAGCGAAAGAATTTGAAACGTTTATCACGATGTTTTTCGTCAGTCGGTAACGCGTGAGTGAATAGTGGTGTTTGTTGCGTGGCTCAAATGAAATAAAAAATGGCACATGTTTACGAAAATGCTGAACTTGTGAACTTGTGGACATGATTCTTATTTAATCGAGTGCAACCAACCCCTCGTGCCTTTGTTAATGTAGTACAAAGGGCTCGTGAATCAGGTGACTTAAGACCTCACAGAGGAGGGCATGCCGGTGCTCCAAGACCGCACGAACAAATACAGGTCCGCACTGAAATACTTGTCGGGAGGATACTTTATAAAACAAGGTAACATTTTTTTTTAATTTTTACACACATATTTTGATTTATCTTCCTTCTACAATCATTATCTGAAAATTAATGACTCAACTTCAAAGTCACCCTGTATATATATATATATATTATGTACTTGTTGATTTCTAGTATATAATTATGGATTGCCCTAATGAATTTATAATGGATTCTTATAATGAAAGATATACCAGTTATTAAGGATAAAGTTCGATCATGTTTACCTTTGGTTCAGGCTGAGTAAATTAAGCGGAATGTACAAAATATCAGGATCCTTGCTGTCCGTGACTAGAAGCCTCGTGTCCGAGACATCCGTCTCATCGCTCGCCTCTTTCAGATCCTCCAAGCCCCGGCGTGGCAACGTCGCATCTCCAGAGCCTCTCGTCACGTCAGCCTGGACATCGGAGGACATTGTGCTGTACCCTTCGTCGCGATTCCCACTTTCGGGCGACTCGTTGCCCGTCGTTTCTTCTTCAGACTTTGACGTTGATTGAGCTGGAAAAAATCATTTAGTTCAAAACACAAAACGAAGAGTAGATTGGACGAAATGTAATAAATTATAGTTTGAAAGAACACTCCTTAATAGCAAATCGAACTAAAAAGTAGAAAATAATTTTAAAGTATAGGAAAGTTTGTGTTACTGATATTGAAAGTTTAACAATTAAGTATGGCTTATTAATTTGGAAAAAGATGAGAATAAGATATTAAAAAAATATTGAATTGCAGTAAAAAAGCGTGGGTTGCTTTATATTAAATGTTACAATTATTTGCCACGTTCGAAACTTCAGTTACTACGAAAACATAGTTAAATGCACCCCATGTTTTTTTAATTTCAAATTGATTAGTCATGCTTGATTGTTGGACTTTCTATTGTCATTCTCTTCCTGTGCTAGAAAATTATTTTCTGTTTTTGGTTCCATTTGCATTTAAAGCTTGTTTTTTTTGTTTTTTCAAACTATAATTAATTTTCTGATTTTCACTCTAAAAACAACTAATTTAATTTTTTTAAAATTTTTTTTTTTAAATTTGTATATTTAAATTTTTTCTCTCAATTTCTGTATCAATTTTTTTTCTGAATTTAAAAATTACGAAAAGTTTTTAAAATCACTTTCCAAAATTCCAATTTCCAAAATTTTTTCATAATTCTCAAATCTTCAAATTACCGTATTTGCCAAATTTCTGAATTCTTTAATTATTTTACAAATGTTCAAATCCAATTTTTTTCCAAATTTCAAAATTCAAATTTATAAAAAAATTTCAAATTCGATTTTTTTTGGAAGTATTCAGGTCTAGCAAAATAATTTTTACACTAAGATGCACTATATACCATTTTCTTGTAAAAAATTACAGACCTGGGCGGCTAAGGGGATGGGGGGGCTAACATTGCCGATACAAATATAAATCAGTAATATTTTTGTACCTAATACTGGTCTAGATCTCCTATATTTAGCAGCTTGAAGAATTGGCAAATGTAGGTTCAAAGAGACGGGCCTCTTTGGAGGTACCCATAGCGCAGGATCAACTGCAGTTAGCGCTTCGATCAATTTTTTTGGAGTAACTTCAGTTCCTTTCAATTCAGTCCATAGTTTCGTTAGCACTTGGTGTCTCTTCTTGTCCTCTAAGGATAATCGCGTGTCTGTAAATATCGAAATATTATTTTAATTTCTCTCAAAATATTCATCCACAATCACTATAGTGTGTACATATGTATGTGTGAAAAATCAATTCTCATTCCATTCGAAATATTTGATGAAAAAAATCAAAATCTAAATGTAAAGAAACAGGCGCATTTACTGGCAGGTCGGTTTTTTTTTGAACAACGCTCAGACCCTTCGATTTTCTTTTCGAGGGGGACACAAGTTTGGCAAAAAATCACGTTAGCACGTGCAGCCCCCTAAGCGGGGGTGACACCACCCCCAAAATCTTAAATGGAAAGGGGGTCGAGTGATACCTTATTTTAAAGGTCTTTCAATTCCCTTTATAATGATGTAAAATACATGAGCTTCAGTTCAGTAGTTTTGAAGATTTATTGATTTATGGCTGAGCTGCCAGTAAGTGCGTCTGTTTCGTTTTCGATGCGCCACCCTGTATATTTTTTTAAAAGTAATGGTTTCTATCCACAAAGAGGCTGCGATCATAATGTATCGCTTAAAACTTTTAATATCAAACCACTTGAAGTACGTTGAAATATTTACGCTCTATCTTTTTGTTCGGTTTACTCCACAATAAGACTTACTGTACATATATTTTAACTAACATAAATTTTAACGTTCCTCGCTTAGATAACCGTTATTATGCTACATTTTACTGTGATGTTTTGTTCACTGTTCAATAGTATTAGTAACTGTGATATATTTAATGACAATAAATCTCACCTCGAACTTTTCCTTGACGAATTTGTAAGATCGTATATTAGTTGATATTCTTATCTATGTATTTGTCTACTGTGATTTATTAATATTTATTGACATTTGGATGTATCTGCCTATTCTAAACAAACTTAACATTCTTATTTGGAATACTTGCCTAAAATCTTAGCTGTATCAGCCGACAATCTCTTATCCGCATTCGACACGATGCTTTTACTATCACAATTGTCACAGTTCGCGTGCTCCTCCAGAACGTCAGAATTGAAGGAGTTGCAGTGTTTCACATTCAGACTAGTCTGCATAACAGCGGTCGGGGAAGACTCGATGGATTCCTTATTATTGTCTTTGGAGGGTTCGATCGACCAAGGCGCTTTGTACGTGTCCAAGTCGGGGGTCGCTTCCCCGCGCAGTTGGTGGACCAGCATGGAGGCGAGCGCGCGGTTTTGCGTTTCCAGCTCCTGGATTTTGTTGTTCAGGTGGCCAACTTCTTCGCGGAGGCCCTGTCGATTCAATGACACATCATTTTAGAAAAGAATTATAAAGAATAAACGTATAAACTTATTCTCACAAATTACATATCCGATGGTAAGATTATATATGTTATGTATATGTATGTACTTTCAAGTACAAATCATACATAGTTTATGTATGTCGAATTTAGTAAATTAAATAACAATAGAGAGCTTACGTTTTATTGTAAAATTAAGCATAATGCCCATACATATGTACCAAAATAATCAAGAATTATTAATCAAAATCATTAATGAATTTATCAAATTATGAAGCTTGGAAATATTCATCATTTTTTTTTGTTTAAGGTTGTTATAACGCGAGATCAGAGCTTTGTCCCTCAGTCTTCTCAAAAGTAAAAGTTCGTTGTAGGATGTACCATTCTCTTCAGCCCATTGTAAACCTAGATCAAAGGCGTTAATTGCGTCTTGTGATGTGACTTGTGGAGCAGTTGCAATCACGTCGTCGTTATTTTGCTGATTGTTTGTTGTATAATTAGAAACCTCTTTTATAATCTCTTCGTCAGACATTTCATGAAAAACATTTTCCTCTTTATCCATTCCACCGCACCAGATTTCCAAATCTTCCGGACTTATCTTTGTTTCAGTAGCGACTTGTTCTATAACTTTCGAAGTAACACTGATTTGTGGACCGTTGCTAGGAGTGGTGACTATATCTGGCCATAACTTTTTCCAAGACGATTTAATAGTTGATGACGGTAACGCATTCCACGACTGACAAAGAGCAAAAACCAAGCCTTTCATATTAAATTGTTTTAAAGTTTTTTCTATTGGTTGGTCTTTTGATACGGCTCTCAGAAGTAGGTTTTTCTTATAGTTTTGCTTGACAAACTGAATGATATTCTGGTCCATTGGTTGAATCAGTGCAGTGCAATTTGGCGGAAGAAACATCGCAGTGATGCATTTATCCTCAGTTGTGAGTTCTTCTTCAGACGGATGACCGGGAGTGTTATCAAGAAGCAACAACGCTTTTTGAGGAAAATTATGATCTTTTAACCATTTTCTAACTTCTGGTACGAAGCATTCATCAAACCACTTTTTGAAAAGGTCTTTTGTCATTAAAGCACTTTTTTGTCCGTAATAGAGTACAGGTAAATCAATGTTTTTGAATGCCCGTGGTTTATTAGATTTCCCAATGACCATCATCTTAAGCGCGTGTGTGCCCGCAGCGTTAGCACATGGTAGTATGGATACTCGCTCTTTACTTACTTTTCGTCTAGGTACGGATTTTTTGTTACAAGAAACGAAAGTTTTGTTAGGCAGCACACGCCAAAAAAAGCCCTAATTCGTCTGCATTGTACACCTGTGACGGGTCAAGATTTAAATCGTTCACCTTTTGCAAAAATCTTAATTTAAAGGGCTCTATGCAGGTGGCATCGTTAGAAAGTTTCTCTCCGGTAATAGTCGTTAAACGTATGCCATGGCGACTTTTAAAACGTTCTAGCCATCCTTTGCTGGCCACAAAATCATCTTTTTTGGTTATTTCCGTATAAAGAAACTTAGCTTTCATTGCCAACATGGGTCCTGAAATTGGTGCATGCCTATTTCTTTCCTGAAGAAACCACATGTACAAAGCTTCTTCCACTTCTGGATGTTCAGCTTTCTTGAGTGTCTGTCTCTTCCCTGGCCTGCAGTCAGTAGTTGAGACGAACTTCGTGCTCTTCTCGTGGTTTCTTTTAATGTCATAAATTGTAAATCGGCCTACGCCGTATTCACTTGCTAAACTACTGAAAGTTTCATTGCGATTTAAGCGGTCTAAAATATCACATTTTTCTTTAATTGTCAATGTTCTGTGCTTTCGCTTCCGAGTTACTTACCGCTATCACAAGTAGTCAAATTCAAACTAAGTAAAACAATGCTTACGCGTCGAGCACGATAGCGGTGGCGCGTACAAGTTGTAACCTGTTCAAACCTGCGTGATCTACATTAGCGAAGATTGTCAAATACGTATGTATGTAATACACATTCAAAGACATGTCGGATTACAGGGGGCGCCGGATTATCGGGGGTCCACTGTACAACTAAAACAATTGAAAATAAGTGGAAAAACACAACCACTTCCGGCACTCGCTATGAGGCAAATGAGGAGCCTAGTCATGTTCGCGATATGTTCGCGCCTTGCGAAACCTTTGTCGCGGGATAAAAAACCACAAACGGGAACAAGGCATGCGCGTGAGTCTAGAGAGGGCATTAGATCTGTATAAGTTTACAGGTAGACTATATTGTGGTTGCACCTCTTTGAACCCCCAGAATATTAAAAAGATGGGTTTTAGGGCTATACAAAGAGTACCATAAGAGTTTTGCAATATGAAGCAGGAGGCTGCATGTCCATGAGTGCACAGTAGCTGCCAGCAGCATGTCTGTTGATTTAGGTGTTCATTCGTATTAACAGGGTTTTATGGGCTGGTTTTGGCGGATGGAGAAGTGTATCGCATGTGGTGGAAATTACTTTGAACCAAGTCAATAAATAAAGCTGTATTGCAAAACTTTTATAGTACCCTTTGTACCCAACTTCGCTAGCAGGGCGGAGCTTGACACTTAGGGACTGTAATGCACAGTCGTTACTCTAACGAACATCTTTACCTTTTGCGCTAATAACGCTCTGACAACCTGGCTGGCGACGTCGTCCAAACAGCGCTCGTACTGCCTGCGCGACTCGTCGGCTTGTTTTTTTAGCGCTGCGGCGTGCGCTTGTAAAGCCCCTTCCACGCAGCCGTCTACGGCGCCACCTTGCAGCGCTACGGCAGCTTCCAGTTGGCGTTTCAGCGATGCTATTTCAGCGGATAGGCGGGAGATCGTGAGGTGGTAATGTTGACAACGGTTCTGTAAGAGAAGAAGATTGATAGTTGCTTTGGAAAATTTCAATTGTACATGCAAAAGAAAAAACGAAGATTGTGGCTAGAAAAAATGTTCCACTACGGCGTGAGAGTCGCCTGAGCTACTATTTACTCTTGGCAATAACCGAGTTTAAGAGAATACAAAGCCAATCAGACCAAGGGGTTTGCTTAGGGGAAGCGTCCGGTTTAAGTCATTTTCCTCTAATATGCAGGGTGTAATTTAGCCTTATCTTATTTTAGGAAGAAAAGTTTTTATGAACATATGTCCTATACCTCTTAACGTTTGAGCTACAAGGTATTGAAATTTAAAAAACAAATCGTTTTCGTATCAGAATCTTACTACTGTTCTAGATATTTTCATGAAATTTGATCTGTAGCTATTTATGATAAGAAAACAAATTTTTACTTAAAACTAACACCCTGTAGCTCAACAGTTAAGAGGTATAAGACATTTGGTCATATACGTTTTTCTTGCTAAAATGAGCTGAAGAATCATATCCTGTATTTTAGCCATCAATTATATTATATCAATATGTATGAATCGTTTAATACTAAATTTCAAGTAATCTTAACTTAGTCATTCCGACTTTTTAAATATACTAAGTGACATATACATCCGATTACCCAGTTTAAATGGTTTTACTTTAATAAAAGTTGGTGAATGTATTTATCTTACTGTAAATAACAAGTGAAAAAATTTTCAGCCTTATCAGTTGGACATTCCGGTTTTTATACTGCTTTTTTTTAATTCACTAGCGCACTAAAAATGAATATTTCAGCCGCAGTAAAGAATCAACGTTGGCGGATTTTGGTTCTTGACATCCTTTACGATCGGTTACGATGCCTAGAGTACGGAGACCTGTACGATTTCGTCAACTTAGTGAGTTTGATAGGGACCGTATAGTGGGACTTCGGGAAGCTGGACTTTCTTTTCGGACAATTGCAGTTAGAGTGCAAAGAAGTGTAGACACTGTGGTTAGGTGTTGTCAGGCATGGCTTCGAGAAGGCCGTACGCAAAGAGCAAGGGGCACTGGACGCCGCCGTAGAACAACAGACCGCGAAGATCGCCGCTTAAGATTATTGGCCTTAAGGGATCGTTTCTCCACTACCAGGTCCATTGCAAATGAATGGTTTGCAGAACACGGAAGACCTATTGGCATGCGAAGTGTTTACCGATGAATGAGAAGTTTTGGCTTGTTTTCATACCGGCCATACTGGGTCCTCCCTTTAACTTGAGAACACCGACATAATCGCCTTGAGTGGTGCAGACAACGATCACTCTGGGATCATAAATGGAACAGTATTGTCTTTAGTGGCGAGTCTCGATTTTGTTTAGGCATGCACGATGGTCGAGCCAGGGTTAGAAGGCGACATGGTGAAAGGAGGAATCCACAGTTTTTTGTTGAAAGAGATGTTCATCACACTGTTGGAGTTATGGTTTGGGGTGCTATAGCTTACGGTTCCAGGTCACCTTTAATCTTCATCAGAGGTAACATGAACGCGCAGCGTTATATCCACGAAGTTCTAGAACCCCATCTTTTACCCTATCTTGACACCCTGGCAGATCTAACTTTCCAACAAGATAATGCCCGACCACATGTTGCAAGAGTCACAATAGACTTCTTTCAACATAATGATGTCACATTGTTACCATGGCCACCAAGATCTCCCGACTTATCCCCAATTGAGCACGTGTGGGATATGATGGGTAGGAGATTGCTCAATTTGCAACGTCCTCCTCAGACTCTAGAAGCACTTCGAGAGGAGTTGGTGGTTGCCTGGAATGAGATACCACAGGAGGACATTGACCACCTGATCAGAAGCATGCCTAGGCGCGTTGGAGAATGGTGCATCCACACATTATTAAAGCTCAAAGCATTTTGAAATTTTTATCATTTACTTATTATGCTTCATTAAGTACTTATACAAAATTTTATTAAAATAAAACCATTTAAACTGGGTGTTCGGATTTATATGTCACTTAGTATACAAGTGTGTTTCTAATTTGAAATTCGTGGCAACCTGCGCACCGTTTCAGATTGTTGTAGTTAAGTGACCATCGTTGAATAATTACTCTAACGGCGGCGGCGCTTACCAATTCAAATTGTTGCCGAAACTTTACTCGATTACAATTAGGAAAGTTTAGAAATAGTTCTCAGTTTTCAGCGCTGAAGCCTATTTGTATTAACGTTGATGAATTCATTTAGAAGTTTCTACCGACAACAGGCCGTAATTAAAATAACTCCCGCTAAATTTAATTTACCGAGCGACTGCCGATTGCCCGTCGCCACTTGTTGTAAAGTATCCTGCGATTGGCGACAGCCTGTACACATTTTCTGGCGGCTATGAAAAACACGAAGTATGAAAGAGACATTATTTATGTATATACAGGGTGTGTGTGAAACTTCCCATCAAGGATTTATCAAAAACCACTGATTAAAAGAAAAAACGCCGAGACACATCAAAATATTTGTCAAGGGGACGACTTTTTAACCAAGAACTACTTCAGTCCCTTTCACCCTCATCCCCCAGGGTCATGCCCTTAAAAATTTTAATTGACCCGGGGAGCTTGTTTGAAAGGTCGTTCAAAGTCCTTAATTTTGACGATTGATTTTTTAAAATCATTCGATTCGTTTTCGAGAAAATTAGAAAAATCTTTATAAAAATATCACTTTTTATTTCAATAAGAGTTAAAAATGTTGCCCGTCAGGGTTTAACAAATTTACAATTCGTTTATAATTTAAAACGGAAACTACCAACATAAACAGCATTTTGGCAGATTAGACGTGGCAACAGCCAAATAACAACCAGAATTTTTTACGCATTCTTTTTATCAACACAGATATCCCGGGCGAACTGTACGTACGTATTTGTTGTTATACCTGTTTAGCTATCTGTTGCTAAGGGAAAGTAAGAATTTAATTTGCTGTCAGTTAGGGGCTGTTCAAGTATTACGTGAGCACTATGGAGGGCGGGGGGGTCTCTTTGCTTATTTTGGATCACATGGGGGGTAGGGGAGTCTAGATGATGATTACGTCATCGGTGGTTATTTACTTTTTTACATGAATGGCAACCCTTACATTGTCTTTGCTTGAAAACGAAACGCATTTTCGGGGATTCCCGCAAATAATGCATATGTTTAGTGAACAGCGCGCGGTAATTCCCCTACTCGCTTTAGTGTATAAGAGCTTTGCTTACTTTTGCTGACAAGGCGGATGGGGGGGGGTAAATAATTGTAATAAATCTGATTACGTAATACTTGAACGGCCCCAAGTTTGAAAGTAAACGTATGATCAATAAATCTATTTCTCCCAGAAAATCTGCATTTTTTTCATAATGGTACCTGTATCTGAACTCGACTTGAAAATTAAGTTAAATCGCGAATCCTTAGGTTTACCGTCAGTTCAACAAACAAACAGATGTCGATCATTAGGGCGCGCAGTGGGTAGAAAGATTGCCACCGCTGCCGCGCTCCCTTGTTTTGCCGAAGGCGTTATCAATAGACTGGACGTGACTGCCATCCGAATGTTATCGCTGAACGGCTGGGTTGTGTGATATTGTTGGGTCCCAACGTGACCTGCTTCCGCGAATTTCACGTTTGATTTTGTAATTTTGCTCTTTGATAAGGATGGCAATATGAGAGGAATAACGCGTTTTTTATATTTATTGCTGACGCATGAACTTGGGCTACATTGGTTATGATTACGCGTATACTCTGGTACCGAAAAGGAAGAGAGCAGCAAACACATCACGCGCCCATGCCAGCACGGCATCTATTAGAATTGAAAAGTCACTTCCTATACAACGCCATCATCAGCTCATAAAGGATTAAGTTCAGAACAAGTTAGACCCTCGGAGAAGAAAAATTAGTTACGCAAATGAACAGTAGAAGAATTAATCGGATCAAGTTAGTCAAATAGGCCTATACAATTAATCCTTAGACTGCAGGTGACGAACATCGTTTTTGTGATTTTCATTTTTTCATTTTTGGTCATTTTCTCCGCCGTCACTGGAAAGTTTTTCCGTTCTTAGCGTAGCAGTAACCTTGTGTGAAAATTTCATCAAAATCCGACCGGTACCTTTCAAGTTATAGATTGGTTAACGATTAGTGGACAGATCGACAGATCCTCACCCAGTCAGAAGAATATTGAACACTGTTAGTTTATAAGCAATTCAATGTATACTTTATCTGAAGTCACTTGAAATAGCATAAAAACCTTTGATCGGCGCGTCCTTTGTAATTTCATGACGTATCATAGGCGTGCGGTCATTTATTTAGAACGATAATAATAATGTTTTTATATCACAATAAATGGATTTTACTATCTTCTTATTTTTTTGATTTGGGATAAAAAATACTTATATTGGGAGTTTAATTTATGTTGACTGAAAGTTAAGAAATGGAAAAATTACAGAATTCCAACGTTTGACATAGGCAAATATTTACATAGCAGGTAGGTATATAAAAAGGTATATAAAGACTTACATTATAGGTATTTATATATCATCCTCGCCTTCGGAGCTGTCGCTAGAGTCATCTTGTAGAGGAATTACAACGGCATTTACAGGAGGCAAAACACAATATTCATTTTCTTTTTCAATAATATGCCTAGAACACTGCTTCCATAGGTCTGTGGCAGCAATATGAGATACTGCATCTCTTATTGTGGCCAATAGCGATTCACTTAATTGAGGGGTCTGATTATGTTTTCTTACTTTTTTTTTTAAAGCAGCCCAGACCAACTCAATCGGGTTAAAAATGCAGTAATAGGGAGGTAGACGTAATACTTCATGGCCATTTTGCTGAAGCAGATTGTCAACAACATACTCTTTTTCAAATTTTTGTCTTTTAATAAGATCCAATAATATGGCTTTGGTTGATTTTTGTGGTATTTCCATTCCCTTATCCTTCATAAAATCAATAATGTCTTGTTTTTTTGTGCCTGTATTCGGAATTTTGTTTTTCTGTCGGGAATGGTATGGCGCATTGTCCATAATAACCAGTGAATTTGGGGAAATGTTTGGTATTAACTGCTGCTCTATCCACTTTTCAAATAAGTCGGAGGTCATGTCCTCATGATAGTCGGCACATGATTCTTTGATATTTTTGGCAGATAACAGCAAGGCATTAGGTATAAATCCATTTTCACTGCCAGCATGGAGAATAATGATTCGTTTTCCACGGTTGCATGGTGCATTTAAAATGCACTTGTTGCTGTCGTCAACCCAGACGTACTGCACAACATCATGGGTATCATACCACGTTTCATCCAGGTAAATCAGATTTCTTTTCTGCTCTCTATAGATTTTAACTTTGTGCAAAAATTCTTGGCACAATACAACGATTCGAGACGACTCCATAATCACCATTCTTTTATCTAATTTTTTGTATTGAAAACCACACAGTTTTACAATACAGTGCAGTGAGTCTAAGCATTTGTAATTATAAAAATCTTCAGGATACTCTTTTAATTTATCCCGTATCATTTCCAACGTGGGCACCAAATTTTCTTTATAAAATCCGTATATTATACGACAAATATCTTCCTGAAAACCCACGTCTATTCTTTTTAATTTTTGCCCTATGCGCTTTCTGTGGAAGGAATGGTTGACTACATCTCCCCTTTTTATAACCCGATAAATGGTAGACCGACTGATTTTTGTCAGGATACAAATTCTGTTTAAAATTTGATTTTGCGAGGAATCTGGATTTTCGTTTTTCAGACAATCATACATATTTAAGAATTACTCTTTGGGTCTGTTCCTCTAAATCTTTATGAAAGAATTCTGCCTGCACAGGTGCATCAACCATCTCCTCATGGCTTGGAGCAAAGAGCCATATTTAGGACACACAAGAACAATCAACACAACAATTAAATCAACAAGTAAACTGAGTATTCAAAAGTCAAACACACACAAACTAATAAAATCTATGAAAAAACACGGACAGACTAAAGAAAACACGTTTATTCACCGCTACACGGCACTGGCTAAACTGTTTCAATTTTCAGTAGCCACCTGCACTTGTTCGAAGCTCTGAAATACACGCTTTCTCATTGGCTATGTCCACGCATAGGCGTGCTTTACTCCACGTGGACCGGTGAAACTGCCTTTGATCTTATACGGGGGATATTTGCTGCGAAATTTGGCGATTTTTGCAGCAACAGAGCGTATTAAATATAGATATATAAAACGCACCCGGTATTTCACAGTGTTTCAAGTGACTTCAGATAAAGTATACAAAAACGCTTATAAAATGCTAATGAAGGGCTTCAAAATGAGGCATCGTATAACCCTTAATTCCGTTTAAAAAATATTGCAAGATGATGAAATTTTCAACTGCCACTTTTTCCTTAAAACAAACCCATGCATCATTTTCGTCACCCCGAATTTATGCTTGTTAACTTGATTCGTTTTAAAAAAGTGGGAGGCGGGGGAGCACTGTATAATGTTAATAAACGAAATCCTTGAAAACAAAACCATTTTTAACTTAGCTTAACTTAATTAGCGACCACTACGAATAGTAGGAAGTATTTCAAAAAGTAAAGAGAAGAAGAAGAATTCGCCCGGTGTAGTTTCTCTTAAAATAATTACATAAACGGCGATGACAAGTTCCTGACGAAGATGAATATGCAAGGAAATGAGGTAAGTGTACGAGCCATTATTCTTTTAGAGGTGATCAATCATCTGGGTTATTTATAATCAAGAAAGAATGCACGTTATCGAATAACCGGGCAATTGGATTATGCGGTAGGAGCACAGCTGCCGTATAATCTATAATTAAACCAACGTTATCAACATATGGAAATTGATATCAAGCAGATGGACTGAACCATTCGAAATCTGAATCAGGTATAGGAAAGAATTTAAGGATCGTTAAATCGAAATCTGTTTTCGCCGTCTTTGATAGAGGACTTCGTCGATCGATAATGAATTTTTACATAACGGAAAAGAAGGTTCCAACTTTGCGGTGCGTACACAGGAAATTTGTTCAACAACACAAACTTTAAGGAAACTGATGAGGACAATGACATTTCGTTGGGGGAAGGCAAGAACTAATAGAGGACTTCTTATCGAGAAACCAGAAATTCAGCATCTCAGGAGAAATTTTCTGAGAAGGATGAAAGAATATAGAGAAAAAAATCGTCCTATAATTTATATGGACGAAACATACAGCCATTCATCACATACGCATGAAAAGAGTTGGAGCGATAATACCAATGAGGGCCTTTACAGGCCAGTTTCAAGAGGACAAAGATTTATTATTGTGCATGCTGGTAGTGAAAGTGGTTTCGTGGAAAATGCATATCATTTGAATCCAATAGTAAGTCGGATGATTATAATAGTGAGATGAACTATAATACCTATAAAAAATGGCTACAGGATAAACTGATTCCCAACCAACCACTAAATAGTGTAATGTTCAGATAGATAAATGTGCTACTATGTGCTCTAAGAAGGATCATATGAAAGTATGGCTATGGCAAAAAAACATACATTTCACTGACGACATGTTGAAAATTGACTTGTATAGCCTTATCAAAATGCATGAGCCGGCATATATAACTTATGAAATAGACAGAAGAATGGCTGAAAACGGTCATTCTGTTTTGAGATTGCCACCATATC
The DNA here is from genome assembly GCA_963669975.1 of Acanthoscelides obtectus. NCBI lineage: Eukaryota > Metazoa > Arthropoda > Insecta > Coleoptera > Chrysomelidae > Acanthoscelides > Acanthoscelides obtectus. The sequence goes on along the minus strand of CAVLJG010000001.1, from coordinate 8,205,605 downwards.
ACCCCGACTTGAACCCAATTGAGTTGGTATGGGCATCTTTGAACCAATATGTAGTTGAGACAAATGTAGAGACTGACACAGAAGAATGGAAAAAGCGATGTGAGCATGCCGAATGTTTTGAGAAGATGGATATAGAAATGGAACCAGCACTCGACTTAGTTGTGGATCAAATAATAATAAACCTATACTATAACTATCTAAAACTGTAATGACTCATCGATGTTCACGTGAACATCACTTAACTACCAGTAGTCGGCTGTTCATAGGCGGGGTATGAATGTTTAACATGGGTGAACTAGATTTGTCACATGCTTAATAAAGAGTGGTTTGAAACATATTGTAGGTCAAAAATTTGGGAATTATCTTTATTCATCGTCGCTTCCACTTACATCTGACAGTAATAAACTGTCGCTATCGCTTTCCTCGTTGAAATTGACTATAACTGGCTCTATGATGGTGTCGATGTGGTGGTCAAGCTGCCACATTTTTGTTTCTTCCTTCACAACATGACGGATAGCATTCTGCCAAGCTTCGGGCGTTACTAGCTGTATGGAAGTCTCAAGTAAAACCTTAACGTCTGGTAATTTGAAGGTTGTGTTATGGCGCGCAATATAACACTTCACTTGAGCCCAGATGAGCTCTATTGGGTTCAGTTCACAGTGGTAGGGCGGTAACCGCAGCACAGTGACACCACATCTCATCAGTCACGTAACTAATGTTCGTAGGTTTGTGCTGTTTAATTTTTTCATACAATTCCGCTTTCACACATGAATCGTCAAACGGGATTCCTTTTTCGCGCAACCATTGCTGCATGTCACTTTTTCGAGATCCCATAGTCGGTACACGTTCGGCTCGACGACTATGGTAGGAAGCATTATCCATGACGATCACAGAGTTGGGCTCAACTCGCTGAAGTACCCCTTGAAACCAGCTCTCGAAGCAGCTAGCATTCATTTCGTCATGGTAATCACCTCCTTTACTCAGAGACGAAAATCAAGTCACACTCTTCTAAAAAGCCACTATCGCTACCAATATGAGTTACGATCAATCTTTGACCTTTCCCTGACGGTCCACGAAGACCTGTTGACAAACCTTCAATGCTTGCTTGTCGGTTACTCACTACGTTTTTGTCTATCCAGGTTTTTTTAACTGTGTGACCTGCATTTACCCATGTCTCGTCCAAATAATAAATTTTTCTGCTTTGTCGCCTATATTCAATCATTTCCCGTAGGTATTTTCGACGCCAGGCGACTAATTCAGGTCTCTTTATCAACACTGACTTCCGATTACGCGTTTCGTAACGAAAATTAATTTCGTGCAGGGATTTCCTCATTACCTCGACGCTCATTTGGGGTATAATTTCATCTTCCTTGATCGCTGCATGTACAGCCTTGAGGGTTGGTATCTCATTCCTAAAGAAGAATGAATGTACGGTTCGCCTTAACGCCATTTTGCTATCGTCATCCAATTTAACGGCCTTTCGTCCCTTCAAATTAAAATTTGGATCAGTAGTAGCTCCAGTTTTCTTCTTTTCATGTACCACCCTGCGAATGGTCCACTCTGGAACGCCTGTCATACTTTCACAACGCGCGAGTGCATCTCCCTGCGACATAGTTCTGTTCAGATAATTGAACACGTTGAGCACGATTTCTTTCGCGTCCCTCTTCAGTGCTTTACGAAGCCATCTACTTGTTCCCTGGCTTTCAGTACTTCCACTCTTGCCATTTGTACTCTCCATGGTTAAGTATAACCAAAACAGTAACCACAGAAACCACAACAATAACAATCACACAACAATTCTTACAAAAACACACAATATGCGATCGCTCAACGAAACACGTTCCAATGCGTTGCCGACGCCTATGAGTCTGCCGGTCGAGGCGCGTCTTTGATTTCATTGGTTCTACCGGCGGAGAACAATCAGCCATTATTTCCATCTCTGTCTGTGCTGTTGACCACCGCAAAGCCACAGAAACGACATATGTCGTACGCTATACGGCTGTACTGGAAGGAAGCCGGGATCGAGCTCTGATCACGTGTTGATCACGCGTATGAGTCATTACAGTTTTAAATAGTTGTAGTATAGACGAAGAGAGCGATAGCGCACCCCAAGATTTAAGTTTAAGTAGTAGCTCAGATTCCGATTCCGAACTTTCAGAATTTGATCCCCTGTGAAACTTCATGAATCTTTGAAATATTACCAACTGTATCTACTACGATGTTAGTTTTCTGACCTTACTATTCATTTGATTGTTTATTATTTGAAATTATTAACAATTAAAAATAGAATGAGTACCAATCAATTTTAGTCTTATAGCTACATAGCGTACAATACTTATTTTATGGAATAAATTGCTTTAGTTTCCTGATTTCTATGTTTATCTCATTTATATAAATAATCACATAAATCCGATTTTTAACCTTTCTTCGGTAGCGAACAGGTGTGGAAATATAAAACTATTTCTGTAAAACTAATGTATGGTGCAATTTTGAAAATATTGAAAAAGTAGTATATAAAACTTGATTTTTAGATATACATTTTTAAATGCTTCTGGTGGCCGTACAATTGTATTTTACGATATTCTAATGATATAGATTCGTTAACTGTATATTATATACTCGCAAACTTAATTTTGTAATGCACATAAACTCAACCCATTGAACAAATTTTCTCTAAGAGTTATCGAGCCACATGAAATACTACAGGCAATAGACAGCTTAACATCGGCTGCTCGTGGAATTGATGATCTAACGCTGACAGTGATAGAACTTAGTCTTGTAACGTTACTGAAGTTACCAAATTTAGAATATTGGGCTCAGAAAAAGATATTTAAAAATTTGACACATGCCAACAATTTCGATTTAAAAAAAGCACGCTTCACATAATACGTATTGCATTATTGAAATTATTCGATTAATTTGTGTACGTGCCATCTCTTTTGCTCCGAATCGCGTTGTCCCTCTCTCGTGTGCGCAATCCCAGCAAATCCTCATATCTCTTCCTACACTTGACGAGCCTGTACGATTGTTACGTTGGCTGAGCTGGCAAGTGGCACTTCGTCATAGAGAAGATTAAAGGAAAGCGTTACACTCTCCGATACTGTTCAGTACTACCCTTGTCCTCCTTCATGTCGCTAGTATTTCCATGTATTCACTAACATCGTGAAAACTTTCGTCCTTGACAACATCGACCTGTTTCGGTTGCGCAATGCGATGGCCGCATCCGATTTCTGATAACCATAACCATTAGCCGACACGACGTTATCTGTACGACTGAGATTAATTCCCGTTTATGGAGCGTAATCGACACGACGCGATGGCGTTTGCTACAAACCAGCCCGGTCGAAGCCTAAATTAATTTGCGGAAACGTGGACAGAAAACTAATGCCGATGATGATGCCGCTGCTTAGGCCTCCGTAGATCGGAAGAGCAAACGGTTGCTGGAATACGTGTTTGTGATATTTAGTATTTCGACCATTCATAAAACTCCGCTCGAAGGAAGTCGGCGTTATACGAGGTGGACCAGAAAGTTATCTTCTCTAAACTGTATCCATCGAAGGAGCAAAGTAAAATCAAACATATACACCCGTATTGCACGTGATCAAGAACCGTAGGAGACGCTACAGGGCCGTATCAAGCTATTGTGACTGATCTATCAAAAAATGTCGTACAAGATATGTGTTGCTGTAAATTCTATCAAAAGCATAGTAAATTATCAGGAATATACCACGCCTTTCTAATCATATTTCGACATTAGGAATCAGTGCAAAAAATTCTGTATTCACCATTTCAGCAAAATGTTACTAAAACGCACACGAAAAAAACTTGTGGACCATCTCAATTGAAATTGTTCATATTTTATTATTAACTTACATATATACCCAATAATATTTACAAATCAACCTTCTATTCACAATGCAGAGCAAATTTTTTTGAGCAAATAGAAACTACATACGTAGTAGTAGTAGTACAAAAGTTTATTACAGACTCCATAAAGTTTGTTAGTTTGATTGCTATTAAAATTTACATGAGAAATAGGAAGAAGGTCAAAATGGCACTATTATGCTTTGGAACTCCTAAATTAACCCTAATTTTGTGTAATTATAAATTTGGAATTTCCACATTAATAACTAGAAACTTACACTTTGATTGCAGTCTATAATGAACTTACCTGTCTTGTCGAAAAGCCCGTTAAACTGCCAGTCTTAATGGTATCAATCGATTTATATGCTGTATTCCGAGGAGCTTGAATCATCAGAATTGTTGATGTCAATTATAAGGGGTTCAACTTGGGTGTCAATGATATTGTCCATATCCCACATTTTGGTTTCAACCTTCTCTTGGACATGGTCAATACATGTTCTCCATTTTGCTGGCGTAATTCTATCGACAGCAACATCAAACAGTTTTTTAAGGTCAGAAAACTTAAAAGTGCTGTTATTTGACGCCACGTATTGCTTGATGTCGGCCCAAATCAACTCGATAGGATTCAGTTCGCAGTGATAGGGAGGCAGCCTGAGAATCGTTTTATTTTGGTTTTTGGCCATTTCGACAACAATTTTTAAATCATATTTATATTTATGTCGCTTGACTATATTTATCAGCTCAGCTTTGACCATTGTTTGGTCGAAGTCGATCTTCTTTGAGACAAGCCACTGTTGAATGTCTGCCTTTTTGGTGGCCATTGTTGGAATTTTTTCCAATTTTCTGGAGTGGTACGGGGCTTTATCCATCACAATAATTGCGTTATCATCAAGTGTCGGCAAACTTTTTTTTGAACCAATTTTCAAATGAGTTACCTACCATCCATTTCTTCGTGATAGTCTCCAGTTTTTTTGGATTCAAATGCCCAAAATGCTTCAGGAACAAATCCATCTACGCTACCTATGTGGCAAATGATCAGGCGTTTTCCCTTGCCTGAAAGTAATTAGTTATTTTACTTCTCAGCGAGCGCACTAAATGACGAAATTAAGCAACTTACTCTTTTTAGGTTAGTGTAGGATAGGGTCTTAGATTAGTTTTTGGGTGAAGGAAATACTCAGAAACTTGGATGAGATAGCAAAACTGAGTTCGGAGCTTCCAAATCATTGATTCGATCAGAAAATGAATTATCTGCATCCAAAAAAGTTCATATACATCGAAACTTACCTGCAGGATTTTTCAATCCCGTCGAAAGGCCATCTAAAAAAGCCTGCCTTGAGGACCTCACAGATCTGTCTACCCAAACCTTTCCCTGCGTATGCCCCGCGTTCACCCATGTTTCGTCTAAATAATAAATTTTTCTTCCTTCAGCGCGGAATTGCCTAATTTTTCTAAGGTATTCTCTCCTCCAGATAACAATTTCCTCCTTTTCTATCAATAAACTATTCCTTCCTCTTTTCAAAAATCGAAAGTCTAGTTCTTTCAACAGCTTATGGAACGTAGATCTTTTAAAATTTGGCAGGTCCTCATCATCATTCACTTGCTTCAATATTTTATCTATTGTAGGTATTTCATTCCTGAAGAAAAAGTGATGTACTTTTCTTCTAATGGCACTTTTGTTAAAGTCATCTATTTTTTCGATGATTTTTTTTCTCGCTGGATATGTTTTTGGCTCAGATAGTGAGTGATTTTGTCTATATTCCTTCAAGATTTTGTAAACACTTGATCGACCTACTCCAGAAATTTCAGCAACCTTACATACGATATTTTCTATAGCCAATCCACTATTCTCTTGCATCTGGTTCTTGTAGATATTTAGAATAATTTGTTTTTCACCTGCGCTAAGATGAAGCTTTTTAGCCCTTTTTCTGGGTGATGTTAAGCTGATTTCAACCACTTCATCAGCTGTATCTGTGTCAGACATTTTAGACTAATATTAAATTTCCGCAAGAAAAATCAAGTCAAGACGTGCATAAAACGTTCGCGCTCATAAACGGGTATACGTAACTGATTACAATCCTGTGCGTGGTGACGAACCATGAACGTGACGCTGAGAGTTCCCTCTACTATGCAGCGTTGCCAGGCTTAATGTCACAATGATCATGTTTCATTGGGAAAATTGTCAGAAATCGCCGAATGTTGAACAGAAACATTACAAGAAGTCTAACCTTGAAATGTGAGGCTACAAATCGATATTCTTATAGGGGGGAATGGTAGGGAGCTGTTATGGTTCCTATTAACCTTGGTGAAAGTTGGAAACGGTAATATCATATATGGCATACATTCGGTTGAAGGTGTGTGCACGGAAAATAGATTGCGGATAGGATTTTAATAGATAAATCTGCACAAAAAAACACAAAAGGAGATTTTTGTATTTCCCTGAAGAATATCTCAAGGTTATTTCAGATGTACTCATCGAAACTTTATGGAAGGATTATCGAAACCTTATTTTCAATTGCGATAGGGCCACATACCTCGACATCGCATTAATGTGAAAAATAAGACAATAGAAAAAAATTCCCTCACTGATGCTATCTCTTAGGAAAAATTTAACTATAAAGATTGCACAAAAATTTTCTTCACCTTTTTGAGCTTGTTTTCGCATCTCCGTATATGCCGTTCATAATTTGCTGCAGATCAAATTGGAATATACATTTGTGATGCCATTTATTGTTATATAATGTCCTTTACAACAGTTATTGCACGTATTGCACCAACAGATTGATTTGTGATCCATGCGAATGTGATCAACCACTCTGGCGAAAACTCGCCGAGCGTGGCAACCGTGCGACTTTGTCTGGAGGCTCGTCGCTACAAGCCAATCAGGAAGAGGCCGACAGAGCGCCATGGCTACCGATCACGCGTTGATCACGAATCAACCACTGTTTACGATTACTTTGTAGCTTCGTTAGATACACTTTAGTTACGCTTTGTAGTTTGTTTTCTAAAACCCACTCAACTTATTGGGCTCACCCTGTACTTAAAATTCCAACGCATTAAAGAGTCGTATCCATAATTGAAGAATGTAAGTTCTAAACGGTTTAAATGCCAAAGACATAGAACCGAGATAATCAAATAAAACTATTTGACTAAGAAGTAAGCGATATTTCACCTCTAAATATATTTTTTGAATACAAATCAGGTTACTTTAAGTAAGACCCCTGAGAAAACGGAGTTTAAAAGTATTAACTTCGACTTTTTAAAAACAGAAAATCGTAAAAAGATCTAAGTGCCTCATTATACAATTCTGAAAAGGGTCTATGTGCCTTATTTGGTTTTTTTGCAAATTTTATATAAAAATAATAATAATAATAGACGTCTTTATTTATCCACAATTACATTGTAGTATAGTCAAATGTCAGACTTACATGGCGAAGTTTAGCATGCTGCTACTCTCACACTTAACCATATAGTCGCTAGCAGATGTTCAAAAGTATACACTATGCACAAACAGATTTGGTTCATTACATCGAAATTAAAAAAAGAAAAAGGCATACTTTCCACACCCAAGTACACCAAAAATTATTAACCTGAATTAAATACGGAATAAAAAATAAATGAATGATTACGTAAATTCTATGTTTGAAGGGTTGAGTAATATTGTCTTAACTTTTTGTCGAAAGACAGGGCATGAAAATGCTTTATATACCTCGATATATTTTGTACTCTAAACTACTTGTTCCTTTTTCACACTTTCTGAACCTCTTGCCTTTTTTTTTTCGTTTCATTTTCAGTTAAAACATGGAAATGACACAACAAAACAACACTGTCACGAAACCAAAACTGCTTCGTAGCTTTATAAATAAAATGTATGTTGGTACTTACAGGGAACGCCATCTATTCGACAGAAAATAAACACCTAAATGAATCGCTGGCACTTACTACCTTTGCAATATTATTAGGCATGGCACATAGACTCTTTTCACGTGAATAATAGAAAATATTTGTTTTTGGCACTTAGACCCTTTAGAGCTTACACTCTTCAATTGATGTTTTGGATTGAATTTAAAAAGTTCTGTCTGGTCAAAATAAACAGAGAAAAAAATCTGGTGTCACTTAATCTCAACTGAAAATATACTAAGTGACATATAAATCCGAACACCCAGTTTAAATGGTTTTATTTTAATAAAAGTTGGTGAATGTATTTATCTTACTGTAAATAACAAATGAAAAAATTTTCAGCCTTATCAGTTGGACATTCCGGTTTTTATACTGCTTTTTTTTATTCACTAACGCTCTAAAAATGAATATTTCAGCCGCAGTAAAGAATCAACGTTGGTGGATTTTGGTTCTTGACATCCTTTACGATCGGTTACGATGCCTAGAGTACGGAGACCTGTACGGTTTCGTCAACTTAGTGAGTTTGATAGGGGCCGTATAGTGGGACTTCGGGAAGGTGTACTTTCTTTTCGGGCAATTGCAGTTAGAGTGCAAAGAAGTGTAGACACTGTGGTTAGGTGTTGTCAGGCATGGCTTCGAGAAGGCCGTACGCAAAGAGCAAGGGGCACTGGACGCCGCCGTAGAACAACAGACGGTGAAGATCGCCGCCTAAGATTATTGGCCTTAAGGGACCGTTTCTCCACTACCAGGTCCATTGCAAATGAATGGTTTGCAGAACACGGAAGACCTTTTGGCATGCGAAGTGTTTACCGACGAATGAGAAGTTTTGGCTTGTTTTCATACCGGCCACACTGGGTCCTCCTTTAACTCGAAAACACCGACGTAATCGCCTTGAGTGATGCAGACAACGGTCACTCTGGGATCAGGAATGGAACAGTATTGTCTTTAGTGACGAGTCTCGATTTTGTTTAGGCATGCACGATGGTCGTGCCAGGGTTAGAAGGCGACGTGGTGAAAGGAGGAATCCACAGTTTTTTGTTGAAAGACATGTTCATCACACTGTTGGAGTTATGGTTTGGGGTGCTATAGTTTATGGTTCCTGGTCACCTTTAATCTTCATCAGAGGTAACATGAATGCGCAGCGTTATATCCACAAAGTTCTAGAACCCCATCTTTTACCCTATCTTGACACCCTGGCAGATCCAACTTTCCAACAAGATAATGCCCGACCACATGTTGCAAGAGTCACAATAGACTTCGAGAGGAGTTGGTGGTTGCCTGGAATGAGATACCACAGGAGGTCATTGACCACCTGATCAGAAGCATGCCTAGGCGCGTTGGAGAATGCGTAGCACATCAGGGTGCATCCACACATTATTAAAGGTCAAAGGGCTTTAAAGCAGTGCAATCATTTTGAAATTTTTATCATTTACTTATTATGCTTCATTAAGTACTTATACAAAATTTTATTAAAATAAAACCATTTAAACTGGGTGTTCGGATTTATATGTCACTTAGTATATATTGCAAACTTTGCGATTCGAAAAAATAGATTCATTGCCTCAAGTTCATTTGATAACGCCCTGGAAGGCTCTGGATTGGTCAATTTAAACATAGAGAGACAGCCGACAGCGGGCGATGAGTCGGCAATAGCACAGAACGCGATAGACCAGTCGACATGGTTATAAATTTGTCATAAGTTAGTTGCTGTCCACTCCGCCACGGCCTTTTAAATGGTGAAGGTTGCATGAGCGTGAAAATGGATCTCAAGGAATTCATAGGCCTACCTTCTCTCCCAGTTCAGTATAAATGCAAGATGAGTGCAATAAATGCAATGCTTTAGTATCAACATGAGATGCTTCGTTTTAGCATAATAAAGGAGACAGTAAATTAAAGCAGTACATTTGAAACCTGTAATGATCTGTTCAATTTTCCATTTCCTTGAAACAGTGTCACTTGTGAGATTCATTAGTAGTCAACGATTACGAAGCCTATTGCGAGTTGAATAGAATTAATATGCATAGCTGCCGTCGAAATATGCACCGCAATACAATCTGATATAAATATTGAGCCACTATACACCTTTTACTTTCATCCGTTCGCAATTGTTCATGCAGATATTGAGAACATTTCTTGTGAAGTTTTTGTCAGTACTGCAATCAAAGCCTTCTTGAATTTAAATGTCTTTTGAGTTGGTAATGAGATGGCTGTTGTTGGACAGAGTTGGAGATCAAAGGTAAATCTCGGTGACATTACAATTCACCTTCTGATATGTGTTATTCATATTTATGCTCCGAACACAATCGGATGCAAGGATAATCGTAATAGAAACTGAATAAATCGTAGTGTGGTTTACGGTTTTGATCAGGGTTATGGTTGCGTTTGTTCTTCGACAATCACACGTGCGTTCTCCGACAATTTTGGCGATTGTGAAAATGTGCTTCATCGCTTAAGATGATTTTGCTCGAAAAATCAGCATCCACATGTTGATGTTCAATAAATAATTTTGTAAGCATGAAGACAGATCTTTTGTGAGTATTCGCTGTAGAGAGGTTCTTGAAATTTGCAGTTCTTGTCCGAATTGACGTTCCTGGGTTTTCGCCAACACTCTCACGTCCTGCTTTGACATGGATTTATTTCAAAATGACCCAAAACTTTAACTTGAGCGACTTCATCCAAAATCTCCGATGATCACGTTTTTTATTTGCAGCAAATCCAGTTTGAGTAAATTTAGTAACAAGGTCCAAAACATACGGAATTACCGCGCGCTGTTCACTAAACGTATGCATTAGTTGCGGGAATCCCCGAAAATGCGTTTCGTTTTCAAGCAAAGACAATGTGAGGGTTGCCATTCGTGTAAAAAAGTAACTAACTACCGATGACGTAATCATCATCTAGACTCCCCTACCCCCCATGTCACCCAAAATAAGCAAAGCAAAGACCTCCCCGCCCCCCCCATAGTGCTCACGTAATACTTGAACGGCCCCTTTCAGCTGTCCGCTGAGTTGTGGAAACAAAGAAGTCACGTGGAAGTTTAATTTTCGATACTTCATTTTTTTCAATTTTTGTTTTCACTTAGAGCAGTGTGCGTCGTGATGTGGGCAAACAGTTTCCGCTACCCCGCAGAACTGCCACTGATAGATAACGTAAAGGTTCGTTTCTGCGCCATTTGACACACTATCTCTCTTTCCACTAATTAGGCTTTATCTGTTTTATGACGAAAACGCGAATCGGCGCGTCGGTGCTGTCGGTAGGGCTACCGTAGACCTTCCGGATGAAATCTCGTTCGGAGGCGTCGTGAGTTTAATCGTTCAGAAACAGCCTTGAAAAGAGGAGTGATTCATTTTGAGGGGTGGAAGACGGCCATTACGTCGTTCGGTGGTCGAACAGAAATTGTTGAGAAATAGTTAGAATAGGAACATATTGAAAGTTTTTTTCTGATTCTGATACAGAAGTGCTACTTTTGCTTCCTACGTTACTAGGCGAAAACGTAATATTGTGTTTTTTTTTGATATTATATGCAGCCTGTCGGCGCCCAAAAAATATAAAGAATAATCTATTACTATTACTATGAGAGTGCACAGTACTATAAGGTCATGCAGTAAATATAGTGTACGGACACGTAACACAAATACATCAAATAGAAAAAATAAAAAAAGACAGTTCATAGCTATAAAGTTTGTACACTCCTCCAGCTATCATACTGCACTTTGAAGCTATTAACTGAAGTAGCACCAACCACACTTTCAGGTAAACTATTCCAGGTGTTGAATATGCGGTTGGGAAGAAACCACTGTCGGACTGTTGTTTTAAATGGCTCCTTATGCAGTTTGAAGCTCTGTCCGCGTAGATTGCTGCGCGACAGACGGTATAGATGCATGAGGTTGGTGCCCATCAAACCATGAAGTATCCTGATCGTAACTATAAGATCGCCATGAAGTCTTCGCTCAGAGAATGAGGTCAGGTTGAATAATTCAAGGCGATCTTCATAGCTAGGTCTTCGTGCTCCAAAAGGGATACGAGTAGCCCGACGCTGTACTGATTCGACGAGATTTCTATCGCGCAGAAGCACAGTGTCCCATACCGGGCCAGCGAATTCAAGAATTGGCCTCACGAATGCCTTGTAAATGTAGGCGCAAGTGTTGACATCGGATCCTTTGAAAGACCTCTCCAGCATGTATAGAAGTTTCTTGGCTTTTGATGTAACGTGGTGAATATGCTCTGACCAGGAAAGACGATCGTTGACTACAACGCCCAGATCAGTGTGGCTGGAAACTGCTTCGGTGTTGTGATCAGAGATCTTGTATGTAAATCGCGGATTTATCTTCCCGAGGTGAAGGACACAACACTTAGTTAGATTTAAGGGTAAAAGCCAACTGATTGACCATTGACAAACAATATCAAGATCTCGTTGAAGCATAGCAGAATTTACGACAGTATTGTAAATCTGGTGTCGTCGGCATAAGCTGAACATGTGCAGAAAATCAATGCGGGCAGGTCACTTGTATACAGAAGGAACAGCACTGGCCCCAAGACAGAGCCTTGAGGAACTCCACTTGCTACATGATGAAGGTGAGACTGGAAATCACTGACGCGCACAGAGAAAGTCCTCCCGGTGAGAAAAGCCTTAATCCACAGTAACAACTCGCCTCTTATTCCCATACATTCCAACTTAAACAGAAGCCTTCTATATGGTACGCGATCGAAAATCCTAGAAAAATCTAAGTAGATGTTCTATAGAAAAATGCTCAAAGCACACGAAACGGTGAATCGTTAGCAAGTGCATCCCTATGAACCCTTAGGGGATGTATCAAACTACAGCCAATCCTCAGTGTCGCGCCGTGCCGACTGCGGATAATCGCGTCTCCCCGCTGTAAGGAAGTTAAGCCCACGACACAAAAGAAGTTACGGCTAACAAGGTCTTGGGGTAAGACCTCCGTTCGTTGACAGGGCATTAATAAAAAACGTACCGTGGGGATGCATAGACGTGACACTTGAAAGGCTAGAAACGGTGAAAAAAATATGTGACATAAACATGATGCGTCCATCCGACTAAAAAGATAATCTGGCTGATGATTCTGGCTGTAAAGTACGCGTAGATGTGGCTTACTTACCATTGTGATATCCTCCTCTTTATTTGAAACCATCGAAATACAAATAATCTCATCACGGAATCAGATACTTTCGATATGAATGCGAGGTTTTCCTCTCTGAATATTCCATCGTTTGAACTAGGTATATCAAAAACACCACTAAAAAAAGTAGCAAAGCCTAATTAAATAACATGTTAGTAGGTAGCCGCGAACAGCGATTTTTTATATTAAAATGGTTCCAAAAATATTGTGAGTTATCACAGATTGAGTCCTGCATTTTGATTAAATGCTGATCATATGCTAAGTTTACCTGTCGCTTAATACAAACATGCCTAAATATTTAGTTGATAGACATTCTTTTTCTGCCCTATCGATAATTACCGTCCATCTGACAACGTTGCCCTTTTCCCATAACGATATGAAGGACGCTGAGCCCAGATAGCAGAAGGAGTTTTAAAGACAAACGTACCTGGAAACTTATAATGTGTGAAATATGGTTATTAGATGCATGAAACTAGCGGGTTTGGAAGCGTATTAATATAGCACTTGCAAGGTAAGTTTTCTTATATAAAAAAGTGAAGTAAAGACCATAAAGTTGCACAGCTTGTTTATAGGCCAAAGAAAAGCCACTATTAACTCCACTGCAAAAGAAAAATCGGCTTAGCTGGGCTAAAGAACATAGACAATGGACACCTCAACAATGGTGTGCAATACAATGGAGTAATGAGGCCCGATTCGAAGTTTGCGTTGGTGACAGTCGCAGTAGAGTTATTCGCAAAAAAAATGAAGCATTCCATCTTGACTGTCTGAAGAGAAAAGTGAAATTTCCAGCATTCATTATGGTCTGGGGCAGTATGTCATCAAAAGGAGTAGGAAAACTTCATTTTATTGATGGAAATGTGGATACAAACAAATATTTGGCAATTTTAGAAGAATCGCTTTTACCAGTGATGGAAGAATGTTCGACATCCGACCAAGATTTTGTGTTTCAGCAAGATGGTGCAGCGTGCCATACCTCAAAAAAGGCTATAAAATGGATGGAAGAAAATAATGTACCACTGTTGAAATGGGTTTCTAGCAGTCCAGATCTGTCACCTATTGAAACTTTGTGGCACGAGAGATGAAAAAGGTTCTACGACAACATCTTGCTCGTACAATCACCGAACTGAGACAAAAGCTTCAAGAAATATGGGATTGTTTTACACCAAATTTTTTCCAAAACTTGTTTAACACTATGCCCCAAAGAATTTCAGCCGTAATTAAAAATAAAGGTGATATTACCCAATGGTAATCTTTCAATTGTTGCTTTATTAACTTCGCACATTGTTTATTTGTTCAGATGTTCTATTAGTTATAGGTCTAAGTGATTTCAAATATGTATTTTTTACGATTAGAGTGTATCTAAAATGTTTCTGAGAAAATAAATTGTTTTAGAAGTAAATAGTTTCGTCATGTTTAGTTTATAAAGGCATATTTTGATACAAATCTTGCAGTGGGCCAACTGAAGTGGGAAGGGGCTCGTATACTAACATCAAAAATTTGAGATATTCTCTCATTTCTTCTGTTTCTGTTCGTTCCGCGTC